>BQNB010133175.1:0-18509 GCA_026074375.1 Tanacetum coccineum
CACCAACTTTATGTTGACGTTTTAAGCATGTTTTTTCTCAGGTCAATGATGCACGAGGTGCACAAGATACATTGGGATAGTCTTTTGGGTGTCATGCATAAAGATTTGGAGTCATTATATTTTGGGACGATTGTTATGATCTAGAATCTTTATTTTAAATGTTAAACTATTTAAGCCTTCGTGCTTTGTACCAAACAATTTCAATAAATCCAATGTATCGTATTTTAAACGACTCTTTTTGAGGTCGTTCTCATATCTTGTGTTATTGATCTATAATTTAACGCCCCCGGATACACATTATGCCGCTGCGACCCAATTTGGGGGTGTTACACAAGCTGCTATCCGTCGATTGATCAAAAAAGTGTTGATGCCGCTATTCCTGCTGAGCGGGAAAGGCAAGCAAAGGTTAGGAACGATGCTAGTGGATCTAGGCTAGTGAGAGGTCAAGACATTGCACCTGTTGTTCGTGAGTGCTCTTTTGATGGGTTTATGAAGTGCAATCATACTGTCTTTCATGGGATTGAAGGAGCTGTTGATTTACAAAGATGGTTCGAGAAAACTGAGAATGTTTTGGAATCAATGAATGTGCAGAGGGCACGAAGGTTAGGTTTGCTGCTGCTACATTAGAATGACCGGCTTTGACTAGGTGGAATTCTAAGATCGCTGCCATGGGTTTGGAGACTGTGAACCGAATGCCTTGGACTGAAATGAAGCAATTGATGACTGCTGAGTTTTTTCCGATAAAAGAAATCCAACATATAGAGTACGAGTTATGGAACTTGAAGGTTAAGGAGTATGACATTGTTGCTTATACTCAGAGGTTCAATAAGCTTGCGTTGATGTGTTCGAGAATAGTTGAACCAGAAAGAGTGAAAGTTGATGCTTATATCTGAGGATTAATGGATAACATCAAGGGTGAAGTGACATCTTCTAAGCCTGCTGATCTGAATGAAGATGTGCGTATGGTTCACAAGTTGATAGAGCAGAAGTCGCAAGCTAGAAATAAAATAATTTTAGAAGGAAATAAGCGAAGGTGGGAGAGCTTTCAGAGTGGAAATAGTTATGAAAAGGGCAATCAAAGGGATAACTCACGTCAAACTTTGTAGAATAACCAAAAGCAAGGAAATGCATGAGCCATGGTTACCGCTCCTACTGATGGAAAGCTTCCTTTGTGTGAACGTTGTTTTACTCGCCATGTTGGTCCATGTAAGATCAAGTGCCACAATTGTGGAAAGGTTAGGCACAAGTCAAGGTATTGTAAGGAGAAGAGTGTTGCCACTGGTGCTAATGCTCAGCCTGTTTAGACTTGTTATGATTGTGGTGAGCAAGGTCATACTAGGAACCGATATCCAAAGAAGGTTAAGCAAGAAGAAGTTGGAGAAGTTCGCGGCTGAGCTTATGCTATTAAGGACTCTAAGCCGAAGGGTCTGAATGTGGTTACTAGTACGTTTCTGCTAAATAACCGCTATGCTTCTGTTTTATTTGATTTGGGTTCCGATAGGAGTTTTGTGAACACTAGATTTAGTTCATTTCTCGTTATCAAACCGATTAAAATAGAGGATAGTTATGAGGTAGAGTTAGTTGATGGGAGAGTAGTTAGTACAAACACTATTTTGAACGGTTGCACTTTGAATTTAGTTAACCATATTTTTAAAATCAATCTTATGCCGATTGAGCTTGGTACGTTTGATGTCATAATCAGTATGGATTGGCTTGTCAAGCACGATGCCATTATCGTCTGTGGCAAGAAAGTTTTTCGTATACCATATGGGAATAAGATGTTGATAGTCGAAGGTGACAAAGGAGTGTCTCGATTGAAGGTCATATCTTGTATTAAGGCTCTTAAGTATATCAAGCGAGGTTGTCACTTGTTTTTGGCATACGTGACGGAGAAGAAGTCAAAGGAGAAATGATTAGAAGACGTGCCTGTAATTCATGACTTTCTTTAGGTGTTTCCTGAGGAGTTGCCAGGACTACCACCGTCGAGGCAAGTAGAGTTTTGATTCATCTAATACCGGGTGCTGAACCTGTTGCATGTGCATCGTATAGATTGGCACCATCCAAGATGAAAGAGTTGCCGGTACAATTGTAAGAGCTGCTAGAGAAAGGATTTATTCATCCAAGTTCATCACCGTGGGGAGCACCGGTGTTGTTTGTGAAAAAGAAAGATGGGTCTTTTAGAATGTGTATAGATTATCGCGAGTTAAACAAGTTAACTGTCAAGAATCGTTATCCTCTTCCGAGAATTGATGATTTATTTGATCAACTGCAAGGTTCTAGCGTATACTCTAAGATCTATCTGTGATCAAGATATCACCAGTTACGCATCAAGGAAGAAGACATTCCGGTTACTGCATTTAGAACTCGGTATGGTCACTTTGAGTTCCAAGTAATGCCGTTTGGATTGACTAATGCGCTTGCTGTGTTTATGGACTTGATGAACCGAGTATGCAAGCCATATCTTGACAAGTTCGTCATAGTGTTCATCGATGAAATTTTGGTTTATTCCAAGGATGATGAAGAGCATAGGAAGCATTTGAAGATTATTTTGGAGCTACTTAAGAAAGAGAGGTTGTATGCCAAGTTTTTAAAGTGTGATTTTTGGCTGGATTTGGTATAATTTCTTGGTCATATGATTCATCATAGTGGTGTTCATGTTGATCCTGCCAAGATCGAGGCCATTAAGAGTTGGGCTGCACCGAAGATGCCAACGGAGGTGAGATAATTTCTTAGATTGGCTGGCTACTATCGAAGGTTTATTGAAGGTTTTTATTTGATTTCTAAGCCACTAACTAAGTTGACTCAGAAAAATAAAAAGTATGAGTGGGGATATGAAAAAGAAGAAGCTTTTCAAACGCTAAAGCAGAAGTTGTGTAGTGCACCGATCTTAGCATTGCCCGAGGGAACGGAAGGTTTCGTGGTGTATTGTGACGCATCTCTTAAGGGTTATGGAGCCGTGTTGATATAAAGAGAGAATGTGATAGCGTATGCTTCTAGACAATTGAAGGTCCATGAAGAGAATTACACTACTTACGATTTGGAGTTGGGAGCCATTGTTTTCGCTCTTAGATTATAGAGACATTATTTGTATGGAACGAAATGTGTGGTTTTCACCGATCACAAGAGCCTACAATATATTCTGAATCAGAAAGAGTTGAACTTGAGACAACAAAGATGGATTGAGTTGCTGAGTGATTATGATTGTGAGATACGGTATCATCCTGGAAAAGAGAATGTTGTGGCTGACGCCTTAAGTCGAAAGGAAAGGGATAAGCCATTACATGTTCGAGCTTTAATGATGACTGTTCACAATGATCTGCCTAAGCAAATTCATGAAGCTCAGGAGGAAGTAATAAAAGGGAAGAATGTAAGGGTAGAAAATTTAGGGAGATTGATTAAGCACATATTTGAGTTTTACCCTGATGGAACACGTTGTTTTGGGAGTCGTGTTTGGTTACTGCGATACGGTGGATTAAGAGATTTGGTTATGCATGAGTCGCATAAGTCCAAATATTCTATCTATCCGGGATCGGATAAGATGTATCAAGATTTGAAACAGTTGTATTGGTGGCCGAATATGAAAGCTAATATCGCTACATATGTTAGTTAATGTCTGACTTATGCGAAGGTTAAGGCCAAGCATCAGAAACCGTCTGGATTGCTGCAACAACCTGAGATTCCAGTTTGGAAGTGGGAAAGGATTACTATGGATTTTGTGAGTGGATTGCCAAGAACATCGAGTGGGTATGATCCGATTTGGGTTATTGTCGGCCGACTGACCAAATCAGCACATTTCCTGCCAATGAAGAAAACGGATAGTATGGAGAAGCTCACGCGACTTTACTTGAAGGAAATTGTGTGTAGGCATGGTGTACCTATTTTGATTATTTTGGATCGAGATAGCCATTTTATGTCTAATTTCTGGAGATCGCTTCAGAAGGCGTTGGGGACGAATTTGGATATGAGTACCGCTTACCGCCCTCAAACGGATGGTCAAAGTGAAAGCACAATACAAACGCTGGAAGATATGTTGCATGCCTGTGTGATTGACTTTGGAAGTAGTTGGGATCCCCATTTTCCATTGGTCGAGTTCTCGTACAATAATAGTTATCATGCAAGTATTAAGGCTGCACCATATGAGGCTTTATACGGAAGAAAATGTAGATCACCTGTATGCTAGAGTGAGGTTGGGGATAGCCAACTCACCGGTCCAGAATTGATCCGTGATACGACCGAGAAGATCATCCAGATTAAGAACCATTTGTTGACTGCTTGTAGTCGCCAGAAAAGTTACACGGATAAAAGACTTAAACCGTTGGAATTTGAAGTTGGTGGTATGGTATTACTCAAGGTATCGCCATGGAAGGGCGTTGTGCGTTTCGGAAAGCGCAGAAAGTTAAGTCCACGTTATATTGGGCCATTCAAGATTCTAGCTAGAGTGGGTCATGTAGCTTACACGTTGGAGTTACCTGAAGAGTTGAAAGGGGTTCATAGTACTTTTCATGTTTTGAATTTTAAAAAGTGCTTAGCAGAAGGTGATATTGTCGTTCCGATGGAAGAGATTCAACTTGATGATAAGTTGCATATGATTGAGGAACTGATGGAGATTGTTGATAGAGAGGTCAAGCGACTTAAGCAAAGTAGGATACCTATTGTCAAAGTTCATTGGAATTCGCAAAGAGGTCCAGAATTTACTTGGGAACGTGAGGATCATATTAAGGAAAAGTACCCTCATCTCTTTACAAGTAAGGACAAAGCGAAGAGAGTGGATAAGATGAGCTGAATGCCGGGACATCACTCCTAAAAGGTAGGCAGAATGTAACAACCCGAGTTTCAGGTCAATGTTTATCCTGAACTACAACACTTATATTTTATACGTAACTAGTTATAGTCGTTTATGCTAGATATGGTTTGATGAAAATATATAATTATAAGGTAAGTTTCATTCTGTGATTTAGATTCTATTTGTTTTTAGCGTTTAAGAAAGTCAAAAAATTTATTTTACTGCTCCGAGAGCGTAAATATGTTATTTTTGTATTTTTGACGTTTCCTCGAGTTTTTATAAAAACCATTTTTAAATGTTGTGTTTTGCGAGGTTTAACGATTTATTAAACTATATTTAGTGGGACGGATTTAAAAATATTTACGAAAATGGTGTCCCGAGTTTTATGGCCGATTTTTATGAATAAAAAGGAAGGCTTGTACTAGTTTTAAAAGAGATTAAGGATGGAGGGACTAGTTTTGTTAAAGTACCAAAGATCTTTTCTATAAATAGGCACCAACCTCACACACATAACACTTTTATGAAAAAATTTACGGCTCCCCTCTCCTTGTTCTTGTTCGACCGTACACCTCAAACAAACACCCAATCCATTGATTTTTTTTGACATGCAATACAATCAATTTATACCATCTTAATCCTTGTTTCAAGAGCTACAAATCCCACTATAAAAACCTCACATGTATTAAGTTTTAAAGAAGTTGAATTTTTGGTGTGTTCTTGGTAATTTCGAGTATAAGGGGGGTGATTAGTATAGCTAGATTAATGTTTTTAGCAAGTTGGTTGATTGAAAAAGCTTTGGTTTGTTGTGTTAGGGGGTTCGTCCGATGCTAAGCACCAAGGGGAAATCATAGTCGAGTTTTGTTCTAGCTTTGTGAGTCTTCTAATTACATTTCTAGTATGGTTAATTAGATATTATTACATGTATATAATTGTAGCTAGATGATTCAAGTGCAAAATTGATTTGAAAGTATTTTGAGTATGAACATGTGTTTGATAGTTTTGGTACATGTTTTTAAGCTAGTTAAACATGTTGGAATGATTAGATTTTGCTCAAAATGTGATTTAGTATGACTTTGGGTTGACCAAGTTTGACCAGAATGTTTGACTTGACCGTAGTGTGTCAAGAAATTTTTGAAATCTAAATTAGGCTTTTGAATATGGTAAAAAATGTTCTAAGGTTCGTTTTGATATAAAGTGGGCCGTGTAACTCCTAAAAACGAAGATTTTACGGTCGAGTCAAGTTTGGTTATTTTTGGGGTAAAAAGTCAACTACGAAGTTTGACTTTTGAAAGTCAAACTTGCGTAAACTTTTGAATATAGTTTATAACGAGCAAATGATTCGTAATGTTAGTTAAATTAAGATGAAATGCTAAGTTTGGATTATATTATCCTTACTTTCGGTAAGCTTTCTAAAAATGGAAACTTTGTGAGAAACGTTGTAATATTGTTGAGTGTGTCAAAGCGAAATGTTTTGTGTCGCACTTGGAGATTTTAGTATATGATTATACATATGTAATTATATATATATATATTAATATATCATATTATATATTATATATATTATATTATATATATATATATATATACTATATATATATATATTATATATATATATATATAAGGGACCGTTCTTTGCAGAAACCATTTAAACCAATTAGAATTTAGTATCATTACTTTTTTTTATTTAATTCAAAAGGGTATAATACTCAAAACACATTTTGACTTTTTTTTTGAATTTTTAATTAAAAAAACATTTTTTTAAACCTTTTAATTTTCAGAATTAATTTTTTTATTTTATTTTATATATTTTTTTAGTATTTACTGTTTTCAAAAGAAAAAAAATGAGTACATATATGTTTTTTTTAATATTGTAAATTTTATATGTTTTTTTTGTACATGGTAATTGCACATATATGTACATCATCTTTAAAAATTTATAACAGAAAACATGAACATACACATGTAATCTTCAAATTTATAACAAAACTAAAACATAAATACAATACACAAAATTTGATATCAAATGAAATACAAATTCAAATACAAATGTATATTGTTATATATAAATTGTAAGAGATTCAAAAACATGTGTGCACGCTTCGAGAACATATATGAATGGTTTCGAAAACATATATGCACCGGTTCGATAACATATATGAATGGTTTCGAAAACATATATGCACCGGTTCAAGAACATATATGAATGGTTTTGAAAACATATACGCACCGGTTCAAGAACATTTGTGCACGACATGTCTATGTATCCATTAATGTCGTTGTATGAATTGCAATACGTCTTCCAACTCATTTTCCTTTGCACCTCCCATGTGTTCATAAATTAAAGTCCCCAATCTACACACAAAGTCACAGCTTAGCACTTGCATAAAAAATGCCAAAATATATGGTGCATAGATCAAAAGAAGCTACTTACGAAAGAAAAATAATAACAAATACGTGCAACATAGATTTATGATCTCACATCAGTCTATATGATAGCGCATATATGTCGAACTCACATCAGTCTATATGAAAACTTTAAGATCTCATTTAACCAAAAACTATTTAGTATGACATGTACCTTTCGGTTTAGAATGTGTATGAGGTTCAATACTAATTATTTAACACCAAATTAGGAACTTTATTCATCCAGTAGTAATTTTCTAGAAATAAACAGTGATATCTTGTATAGTGATCCACTATATCAGAAATAACAATGAAAGATCAGTCTAGCACATTCGTGCAAATAATTAGTTCATATTTTTCCAATTTGCTTCCTACTCAGTTTGTAAGATATACTATACAAAAATATGTATTAATCAATAATTCGCTAAACAGAAACAAATAATACACCTTATAAAAGATCAAACAGTAGAACTCACATTCGGATCCAGATCACAACCATAAACATATATGTTCTAAACCATAGAGCCATGAATCAAAATCATTGTAATCAAAAAAATTCTCAAACACAAAAAATAAAATACCGACTTTTTTCATCCTAAACTCATTGCGCCGTCGTCTCAGTCGGGGCAGTCGTCTCCATCATTCTCCAACCACCGTCGGCGATGTCCTCCTCCTCTAGTCACAACCTCTTTGGTTCTCTTTCATCACACAGCCTTCGACACAACCGCCCTGGTTCTTTTTCATCGCAGCGTTTCTGGATCTGAGTTTGATTGTGGGATTAGGTTTAGATCATTTGTTTATGATGCTAAATTGATAAGGATAAAGAGTCTAATATATTTTAGTGACAAAGCAAGATGGATTAGATTTAATAAATTGTGTGCTTGCTAGAGATTTTTTAGTGGTGGCTGCAAAGATGAACTAGGGTTTGTGAGAGAGAAGAAACTGAAATACGTGTGAATTAACTGATATCGTAAATAAAAGACAGTTTTTATTTTTTTATGCGAAAATAATTATTTGGAATTCCTTAAATGCCCCTGACTCACATATAAAAGTTTACTTGACATTCCTTCTAGTTACAAATATTTACATTAATGGCACAACTCATCTTATCCATTGATTATATAATCTAATGGTGTATAATTGGTTCTGTAGGTTCTGTACAAAAAAATGGTTCTGCAAAGAAAATGCCACTATATATATATATATATATATATATATATATATATACTATATTTATAATATATTATTATATTATATAAATATTTATATAATACGAGAGTATGCAATATATGATTAAATATACTTTTAGTCATGTACCGTTGTATATGTATTATATAGGTCGCGGTTAAGACGTGAAGTGAGCTGCGCTTGTTGATTTGATTTGTTTGGATTCTATTGCTTAAGGTGAGTTCATAGCGTCACTTTTGAACTATTTTAAATGGTTTTAAACCCGCGAGAGGGATACATGTTTGTTTTATAAATAGAACACATATGATTTTATGGTATGCTGGAACAGATTACGAGATTGTTTTTCGCATAAGTTGCTATTGTCGAAGTCCCTTATTTCATCAACCGTTAATTGCCTTGCGAGATGAGCGCTAATGCATTAAATATATCTATTAGGTTTGACAACCCTGTTCGGGGTATGAATTCATTGGTGAACACCATGCCAAACGGACATTTTGTTATTAGAAATATAGTAGGTATATGACAATAATACCTTGTTTTGGGCACCTTAACATATGAAATGCCATATGTACTATTAACGTTCGGTGTCATGAGCTTATTGCATGAAAGAAAAGAAGTTACTATACATTGCATTTGTTGCATTGTTTTCCTGAGAACTAATTATGTGTTCAAAGATTATTACTTATTGATTACTTTAAACTCTATGAATTTCACTTAACTATGTTGTTGACGTTTTAAACATGTTTTATCCCAAATAACCAAGGTTGAAGGCGATGATGGGGGTGGAGGTGTCGTGCATGTGATGGATTTATGTAAAGACTACTTGTGTGTTCTGGTCTTTCAAAAACAATGTCTAATATTATGTTCAAAACAATGTGTTTTATATGAAACAATGTTTTTCAATGTTGTAATAGATGGTGGTTTCGATTCCTGTGGGACCTAACGCATTTAAACTCTGAATAATAATAGAACACGTGTTGTTTTAAACATCTCATTTGGGTCATTTTCTATATCTGTGGTGAAGTATGCTATTTAGTAACACCAAATTACTAATTTTCTTTGCGCAAACCGATGCCCTTTTTGGGCGGGTGTTACACACATACAAGGGATAATGGCCGACCCAAAAAGGTGAAAGCCATAATCTGTGTGTCTACCCTTGAAATGTTGGAGTAGGTACGAAGCTTGTGCTTGTAGTTGATAAACATAAGCCGGTTCATACCAAAGTAGGCAGAGCTTATGTTTCCCTTTCGTGACATCCAAAGGAACAATATCACTGAAGGAATGTTTAAATAGACAAGCGAGGATGAGAAAGAAATTCAAGAAATAAAAATGAAATTGGGCAAGCTGCAATCGCTGGCTATTCTGAAGGAAGGTGAAACCCTAATGGTTTACCTATAACCAAGGAATGAAACGATCAGCTTCGTGCTGTTTACCAAAATAAACAAGATACAAGTTCGAATTCACTATGTGAGTTGGCTGCTGTAAGGAATGGAGATCTGCTACACTTCGACGAAGAAAGCAGTATTAGCATTGATCCATAGAACAAGATGCGTCAGAAAGATCTTAGGACCTACAAGATCGATGTGGTAATGAACCGCCCTATGAAGAATATGCTAAAAAATCTGAAGACCTCTGGACGATTGGCTCTATGGGCAGTAGAGTTAAACACATACCATATTATATATGTTCTAAGGGAGGAAGCAGAGGGCCAAGTAGCAAAAAAAATTCAGGCAGGGAGAACAAGTGTCATAAGTGCCAAAAAGGGACAATGGAAAGACCTTCAGAGCAAGGGAAGGGCCTCAAGAAAAGTCAATTCCAACACTAAGGGCCTAGAGGCTATACACCAAAAGAGAGGCTAGTAAGGAAGGCTCCAAAGTAGGGTTGATGTTAATAGATCCGGAAGGAAAAGAGTACTCACATGCTATCCGACTAAACTTTCATGCATCTGAAGATGATATGGACTATGAAGCTTTGCTAGCCGGACTAGCTGTTGTTGTTAGAAGGCAGATGAAAGACCTACACATGTTTGTAACTTTGAAGCTTCTGGTTGACCAAGTGAAGGGTAACAAGGAACCTAAGAAAGGAAGAGCAAGAGAGAAAGAAAGAAATATTAGATTAGATGCACAATGTTTCACCACCCTTCACCCTTCCATCTAACCTTTCTTTTATAGGGAAAAGAAGGTGTACATGGTTAACCTAGGGAAGGGATCCGGGTTACATAATATGAAATACAATAAATAACATGATGCTACATTACAAGGTAAATAGTCACAAGTGACGTACACTTTTAGATTTCTAACAATCTCCCCCTAAGGGATGTCACTCAGGCCTAGCTAACAATCGATAGTCGGTCTTGTTTCTTCTACCACCAACAAAGAATTCGAACCTTATGAACCTTATTCTTTCCTTAAGCGTCTTCTTAATCTTTTCTAAGAACTTTTGAGTCCTCTCTCTGTCTTTCTTTGTTCACTTGTATTCCCCTATTCCTTTGTTGTAGCCCAACCTGTTGTCTCTCAGAATCATCTTTAGTTTGTTGTAGACTTTGTTGAGCATACCATCATTGAATTTGTGGAGTTCATCAGCCCTCAGTAGCCTTTTTCTGTTGTAGTCCCTTCATACACAATGCCTTTAGGATGACTTAAGATAGTATGCAACTCTTTCTGGTGGAGACATCCTTTCATGAGTTGTGACTTTGTCAAGTTAGGCTTTGTTTGATAGCTTTCAACTATCTTCTACTCTTTTACTGATTACAATTCTATAGATATATAGTTGAAGAGCATTATTTAAGTTAAATTCATCCACATCATTGATGCTGTGAATCTTGTTCTGAATCTTGAACGTGTACTAGTCTTCAATGTCGTTATGGTTTAGATTTAGGAAGTCAACCTCAACAAACTTATACAACTTCTTATCTTTTCTTTTGACCTCTATCTCATCCAGATATGAGTACCCATACTTCTTGTTAACTTAATGCTCTAAACGCTAATGATGTTGAGCTTTGGGTAGACTTCATGACGTGACTTGTGTCCGATGTTTCCTTTATAGAACCATTGGCAGTTAGGATACCAGTGATGAATTCCTAACTCAGCATCTCTATTTTACTTTTTAATGGCGAGACTCAATAGATACGATATCATTTATTCAATGCCTTCATCCTTATATCTGGTAGCCTTGATCTTCGATGCTGAGAGAGCATACTTCTTTTCTTCATTCCTATGCATCAAGTATTCCAAGTCATGGTTGTAGCAGTAGCTTATAGGGATTGTCTTTATACCAGGAGGTCCTACTAAGGGTAATGGTTGGCTTAGATCATCATGAAATCTATATCCTTCAGGATTAGCCCAATCAATCTTATCAGTTAAGGCAAGATGGCACTGCTCTAAGTTGTATTGAAGCTCGACACTGTTCTTAAATCTTCCCTTCGAGAGCTCAAATGCTGGACCTTTCAAGTCTTATTTTTTGATCTTGTCTTTGTTGAGGAATTTCTTTATATATTTGCCAAAAATGATTACAGAACAATTCTGAAGCTCATTTTCCTCTGGTTCTTCCTCAGCATCAACAAGTTTATTAAATAAACTTTGTTCTGGAAGTTCCTTAACTGTCTTCTGAAACCAAATAGGATTAAGGTTACTTGGTACATCAGACTGTTTGTCATGTTCTTGCTCTTCTTCCTGTCTTGGTTCATCAGTTTCTTGAACTCTTTCATAGTGTGAAGTGTCCTCTTGATCTTTGTTTTTCTTGGATAATGACCCACCAACATCTTTTTACCTTATATTCCTTGTCTCCCCTTTATGATCTTTAGGAAGATCCTGATCATCGTGAGATCTTCTATATTGAGATGGCTTATGATCTAGATCACCATTTGCAACACTTTACCCATTGAGTTCATCAAAGCATTGTATAACTCAAGGTGTTTGTCATGAGCAAGAAATGAATGGCTAGTCTACATCATTTCGTAGAGTTTGTGTTTTAACTTGTATTTTGTAAGGGTGTCTGCTGGTTTGTAAGAGGACTTGAAAAGATTTATCAGGTTCTTCTTCATTACATCAAGAATTGTTCTTTCCAATCAAGGTTTTACATAATTAGAGACCACTTTTGGAACAAACTTTGGCAATTGATTCTTTACCTCATTAACCAAATTGGCTTGAATAGATTCTTCAATGGCTTCAACGTTGTTAACTTAAGATAAAGAATTCATTATTTGCTTGTGATCATCCAGCCTTTGCTTGACAACCTTCTTTCAATCATTCTTATTCTCAATTACCTTTTGAAGTATTATGTTAGATTGATTTTTCTTTGTCTTTGTTGGTGTCGTAGCTGGTGGAGTTTCAACGACATTTTCAGCAAGATCCTCTTGTGTTGTTTGAATTGTTTCAAGGACTGGTGTAACTGTCACTGTTGTAGCCTAAGTGTATGAAGGTTCATTTAGCGGCTCGGACATTTGGACTTCATTAGGATCATTCAAATACCTAGTAAAATCTTCAGTTGAAGTAGTAGTAACACCGAGACTATGAATTTGAGTCTCTGGATGAATTACAAAGTCTGCAATCTGATCTTTATCATTACAAGAGTCTTTGTTAGAATCATCATTCTCTAAATCAACACTTTTATCTTCATTAACAGACTTGTCATTTTTGTCTCCATGTTCAGAATCACTTTCACTTTCAGTCTTGTCATCATTAGTATATTCAAAAGAATCATCAGAAGAATTACTATGATCTGGAGATTCTGGTGCAGCACCTAAACCTTTTCCTGGAGCTTTCCTCTTGATTTCTTCTAGAATTGTTTGCTTTTTGCTTTCTTTACTTTATCTTTTCAAGTTCAACAGTAGCAGATGTTAGCCTTACTATTTTGTAAAGCTGGCGTCTTACACGTAAATTGGACTAGTTATAGACCGACTACTATATGCAGGAACTCATAATGTACAATAGGGATATATAGCTTTCTATTAGGCTATAAATACCCCTATCATTCTCCATGGGGGGTGTTGTTGGAAATTATAGATTTGATGAGACAAAAGAAACAAGTAATGAAACAAAAGGATCAAAATTGTCATTTAAGAATTCTACAAGATGTAGGAGATTATTAAGATTTTGGAAGATCTCCTTAAGAAGATAAAGATAAAATAAGATATTCCTTAATGTTTAAATGATTTAGTTGTCTAATGTTTATCTTCCTTTAAAAGTTTCGGACTCCTTATGTTATAAAAGGAGGTTCCAGGCGTGTAGTTTTGTGAACATAGAAAAGAAAAACGTATGTGTATCTCAAGGGAGATGTAGACGTCTATAGTGGTGTGGTATAGCCTCAGAGTAATTAAGGTTTTCCTTGATCCATGTTACTGTTATAGATAGGTAACCGTATTATTCTGATCAAATAATATTGAGGCTTGGTGGAAACGTTTGAATAATAAAACCTTGTGATGATAACATTGTTGTTCTTTATTGTTTAATTCCGCTGTGTATATGTTATCTTTGTTATTTAATCCTAGATATAAGATCTAAACAATCTGAGCTTAAACGATCCTAACATGTGGTATCAGAGCCACGAGGATCATGATCTAGGATCTCAAGGTTTTCGTGTTTATTGATTTTTTGGTAATCTGCTCATGATCAAATTTGGTGAAACTAGGGTTTGTCACCAAACCCTAATTCGTTTAAGCAAAAAATAATATTTGATTTGGGTTCCTTTGCTATCATTCATAATGTTGTTGTTGTAGTTATAAAATTACAAGAGTCAAAGGTGTACATTATATGCATGATACAAATTTAAAACATCTTTTGTCATCAATCGCACAACAAATATGAGAACTTAAAAACAAAATCATCAAGAAGCAGCAGGTTGTTATTGGATCTAATGGTACGAACACAAAACAAACAACTAAGGTTTCTGAAAACTCGAATTCGATGTCAAGATAAAGATAACATTAGTATTTTTAATCAAACCCTAATTCGAAGGAAGAAGAAGAAAGAGTACAGGAGCAGAAAGCATGATGGAGTTGTTGTCTACAAACCCTTAAAGAATTCAAGCCGCCATCAATAATCTTTTCACGATGGAGATAACGTTAGTGTTTCAAACATGGTGGCAGGTTCTTGAGTATTCAAGGTAATCCTACTACTAATCTTGGGGATTGTGGTGCGAAGAAGGTATTGTTTTCAAATCTGCTTCTTAATTCATTGAATCTATGTGGTAATCTGGTAAACACACTAGTTGTGGTGAGTCAATCTTTGGATTGACAATGAATCTTAGTGGAACATTTAAAACAAAAAATTCAATGTGAAATCTGATCATATTAAGGTTACAACATCAAAATCTCTTTATTGTTTTAAGTCTAACACGTTTACTAGTGGTGTGACTAAAACTAATGTGATCAACGTTGTTGCCCGAGAGTCTTTGTGTAGTACTACAATCATAAGCAAGATGTCATTGGTAGTGTTGGTATCTATTCTTAAATGTTCAATACAACGTCAGGTCTTATGGTGATTGAATCTGTATTAAGGATGATTTGTTTGACGTTGTTAAGCTGCTTCATGATTGTGTGCAAGACTAGTACTGCTTGTGCGAGGGTAGGCTAACAGCTCATAATAGGATGATGTCAAATTAAAAGTGTTGCTGTTGGTAAAGGATTAAACTGGTTCGTGATTGTAAGAACTTAATGCTGCTTCACACTTGCAAGAGTTTATGTTGCTAGTTGAGTATTTATGCTGCTTATATTACTTAGTGTTGCCAAGTCATATGCATTAAAGCTGCCAGAAGTAGTTTTAACTGCTTGTTGATTATTAGTGTTGCTCGTTTAAAGAGAAGGTTTAATATATTTGGATTTGAATGCCTTGGAATGCGAGTTTATGCTGTTTTGGTTGAAAACTACTCAAGACTGTTTTAATAAGGTATTATTAATATGTTTGTGTTGATGTTGAAACTTAATACTGCTCATTCTTATTACTGCTGCCCGAAGACAACTTAATGCTGCTACGTTCGTAAGTTAATGTTGTTAGTTATAAAAGCAGCCAGTTAATACTGTTTGTTTATAAAGTTAATACTGTTAGTATTGTCCGATGTCGGATGACACACATTTTTGTTAAGACAACTTGTTAAAAGGATCTCGGACAGAACAGGATTGGATAAAATGATTAAATGGCTATATTTTTGGAATAATTGCAAGAATTGATTACAGAGATGATTGTTTATGACTTATTTGAAGATGAAGTGGAATTAATTAGGTACGTGTTCTTATCATATCTTAAACGGCTTACAACGTTTAAAGATAACTTGTTCGTGCTTATACGGTGTTGACAAAGACTTGAAAAATCTAGCAATGTGTGATTTCTCTTATGGTGCTCAATGCTCACATTTGCTATCACTTTAAGGAGTTACGTTGTTGTGCTCAATGTCTCATATAGTTGAGGATTTTGTCAAGAGATTGCGGTCTACTTATACTTTAGTCTACGTAAGAGTTTGGAGTCACGTGGATAGTACAAGACATAAAACACAAGTTTAGGTTATTCTACTTTAGCATGAAGTTCATTATACTTAGTTTTCTTCATCAGTAATCATTACATAGAGCCTACAGAATTAAAGATTCAAGAAATGGTTAACATATGGGTTTAAGGGGAAGCTTATTGTTAAAATGTTTAACCATTTACATGTACCGCATGTGGTGAAGGTTTTTACTATTATAAGTCATTATTACTACTGCTAGTTTAAGTTTCTATTGCTCAAGTTCATTTATCTTAAGGCGCGTCATGGATGGTAATTTGAGGAGTTAGAAGGCTTGGATTAGAAGTGTGATATTGGTTTGTAGTGGTCATGATCAAAGTTGCTGTGGTATATCCTATATCATAACACGGGGTCGATTCTTAGATTTGGCTAGTTTCTAGAGAGAGAAACACATGAGAGAGAATATCTAGAGAGAGAGAAAGTGTTTTTCTATGAAAGTAAAATAATGACTAGCTTGCCTCTTTCAAAGTTGGAAGAGGCTATATATAGTACTTACAATATACCGGGTATTCGTACCCGACTTAAAACCGAAAAACGTACTATTAACTATTAAACTACGAGCTATAATAAACAGTAAAATACACGGGGTGACCGGGTCTTTTTCTAATATCTAACAACTAATAAAACTCAAAAATAAAGTGTTGTCTTATAACCGTCAAAATACTATACAAATATACTTTTAAAACATAAAAGCTTTCATAAGGCGTTTGGTAGGTGGTGTTTCACAAGAGGTTTAGGGATGATGGTTGACTTTTATTGTTTGGTTGATACATCTGAGCCCTCAAATTGGGGATGAAAGCCAAAATCTCACTTTGTACAAAACCTAGCTATCAAGATTTTTAAAAAGAATATGGTATTCTATGTACTATGGGCTCTTTATTTGTACCCACCACTCATGTTAAATATTTCTTTTTTCTAATTTTAAATTTTATGTTTATTTATATAACAAATAATATATAAATTAAATCCGAACCTAATTCTAAAGCTTAATCCAAATTCAAATTATACTATTACACATTTGACAAGTTAAACGACGTAGTTTTTGACCCATTTCACTATTCATTTTAAGCACTGTAGCACTGTAGCTACAGTGCTACAGTGCTGGGGCAAAAAAAAACCCAAAAAATTTAGCCTAAAATTTTGGGCCGGCCCAATTAGTTTTTTTTTTTAAAAATAAAATTTGTTGGCACAAAATAGAGAGGAAAAAAATGTTACAAAAGTACCGACGCATTCAGATAAAAAAAATATCTGCTGTAACATTTCCGAATTTATTTTGGCCCGGCCCAATTAGTTTTTTTTTTTTTTTTAATTTGTCGGCACAAAATAGGGAGGAAAAAAATGTTACAAAAGTACCGACGCATTCAGATAAAAAAATATCCGCGGTAACATTTCCGAATAATCAACCAAACAATAAAAGTCAACCATCATCCCTAAACCTCTTGTGAAACACCACCTACCAAACGCCTTCTGAAAGCTTTTATGTTTTAAAAGTATATTTGTATAGTATTTTGACAGTTATAAGACAACACTTTATTTTTGAGTTTTATTAGTTGTTAGATATTAGAAAAAGACTCGGTCACCCCGTGTATTTTACTGTTTATTATAGCTCGTAGTTTAATAGTTAATAGTACGATTTTCGGTTTTAAGTCGGGTACAAATACCCGGTATATTGTAAGTACTATATATAGCCTCTTCCAACTTTGGAAGAGGTAAGCTAGTCATAAATTCATTTACAAAAGAAAACACTTTCTCTCTCTAGAATATTCTCTCTCAAGTGTTTCTCTCTCTAGAAACTAGCCCGATCCAAGAATCGACCCCGTGTTATGATATAGGATATACCACAATTGGTATCAGAGCTAATGGGATGATTAGATCGTGTGTATGTGCGATTTCTTGCTTGATTTAGATCGAAAAGTGTACCTTTGAAGGCACTAGCTCGTTTTTTTGAAGATCTCCGAATTTTGTTGTTTGTATTGATAAAGTTTGGGTGTTTCTAGTAGCTATTACCTTATGGTATTGTGTTGTGCAAAAGAAATCAAGCAAAATCGTTCAAAAGGGTGATTTATAGGTGATTTTGTGTGAAAAACGTCGTTGTTCTTCGTGGAGAGTTGCCAGAATTTCTTCACGGCGGTTTGCTAAAAAATATTATTTTATTAAGTAGGTTACCAACCCTCTGACACACGGCGGGTTGCTTAGGTGGCGAGTTGCTCAAGCGGCGAGTTGTTACTAAGCAGCGGTTTGCTTACCGGCGGTTTGAACAGGTGGCGAGTTGCTCAAGCGGCGAGTTGTTACTAAGCAGCGGTTTGCTTACCAGCGGGTTGAACAGGTTATCAGCGGGTTGAATATTTTAAATAGCAAATTTCTTAAGGAAACTCTGGCGGTTTGAAAACCCTACGGCGGTTTGATTAAATTATTCTTCGCGGCGGGTTGCTTGGCAGCGAGTTGACTTCGGCGAGTTGCCTTAAAATTCCACCGGCGAGTTGTCTTAATTCCTCGCGGCGGGTTGCTTGGCAGCGAGTTGTGTTCGGCGAGTTGCCTTAAACTTCCACCGGCGAGTTGCCTTAAAATATCTCAAACTCGGGATTTAATATCACTAAAACAAAATACGAATACGTTAACCTCACCACTTTTAATGTACACT
>BQNB010133176.1:0-18509 GCA_026074375.1 Tanacetum coccineum
CTTTGTTACGAGAGTAGATGAGAATATCGTCGATGAACACTATCACAAATTTATCCAAGTATGGTTTACATACACGATTCATGAGATCCATGAATACAGCAGGTGCGTTAGTTAAACCAAATGGCATCACTTGAAATTCATAATGTCTGTATCTTGTTTTGAAAGCAGTCTTAGGAATATCTGCATCCCTGACTCTCAGTTGATGATAACCTGATCTCAAGTCGATCTTTGAGTAAACACTCGAACCTTGAAGTTGGTCAAATAAGTCATTGATCCTGGGTAATGGGTAACGATTCTTTATGGTAAGTTTATTCAACTCTTGGTAATCGATACGCATTCTGAAAGATTTGTCTTTCTTTTTAACAAATAAGACAGGAGCTCCCTAAGGTGAAGTACTTGGTCGAATAAAACCTCGGTCTGCCAACTCTTGAAGTTGGTTAGATAGTTCCTGCATTTCTGAAGGAGCTAATCTATAAGGTGATCGGGCTACAGGTGTCGCTCCTGGAATTAGATCGATTTGAAATTCTACTTGACGAAAGGGAGGAAGGTCAGGTAGATCTTCAGGAAAAACTTCTGGGAATTCTTTGACTACCGGTATGTCTTCTAGTCATTTCTCGTCCGACTTCTTTTCCATTATTTGGGCTACGAAAACTTGAGATTTAGTCGGGTTTTACTTTGGTCACCTCGAATGATTAATGTTTCATCGTCGATGGGAATGTGGACGACTTTCTCGTCACAGATGATCCTAGCACGATACTTGGATAACCAATCCATACCAATGACGACGTCGAAACTACCGAGTTTAATGGGCATAAGATCAATTTTGAAATGTTGGTTTAACAAGGTCATGATTGCACCCTGAATAATGGTGTTTGTGCTTAGTAAGTTTCCGTCAGCCATTTCGATATCGTAAAAGGTATCTATTGTAATGGGTGGAATATTTAGCTTAGAGGCAAGAGATATGGATACGAAGCTTTTATCGGCTCCAGAATCAAATAATACTCTAGCTAGATGTTGGTTTAAAAGGAACATACCCGTGACTACGTTTGGGTTTTGATGAGCATTCCTATCCCTTAGCATGTAGGCTCTTCCATGGGCATTGTTGTTAGTGGTCTTTCGGCACTGATTTGTATAATGCCCTTTCTCTCCACGGGTATGGCAAGTAACTGTCACTGGTAGCAGATTACTTCTAGTGGCTAACCCTTTGTTTTTGCAGTTCTTAGTCAGATGGCCCACCTTGTTGAAAATATTACACTTAGCAGTGCAAGGTCTTGTATGATGCAGAGTGCATTTCTTACACAATGGACGGTTTCCAATATACCTATTGTTCTCAGTTGGGGTGGCAGCATAAGACCTGAAGGTTTCTTGTCTTCTGTTATGTTGTGGTTGGTGATTATTGTAGCGGTTGTTGGTGTTGATGTTACGGTAGTTGTTGTTGTTGAAAGTTTTTCTGTCGTTAAACTTTCGTTTGTGATCACTCGATACTTGCACCAGGGTGTGCTTTGTTACCTGATCCATTAGCCTTTGGGCTATGTTAATGGCTTCCTCTAGAGTTTGAGGTTTAGAGGCGGTAACATTCCCTTCAATACTTCGAGGCAATCCCCCGATGAAAACTTCCATCATTTTTTCAGAATTTGGCACCATAGTGGGACATAAGGTTGCCAATTCCTAGAATCTTCTCACATATGCCTTGAGATCATTCTCCTTCATAGTAAGATGGTAAAATTCGTCTTCCATCTTCTGGACCTTAGTTTGCGGACAATACTTCTTTATCAAAAGCTTCTTAATTCAACCCAGGTAATCTTGTACGCTTCTTCTATCCCAATAGGTTGGGCAAAAGAATTCCACCAGGATAGAGCTTCTTCAGTTAAAGTACCAGTAAGAAACTTTACCTTGTAGTCTTCGGTACAGTTGCTACGGGAAAACACTAATTCAGTTCACTCAAACCAGCGGATAAGTCCAACAGCTCCTTCCGTACCTTTGAAGTTGATAGGTTGGCAGCTCATGAACTCTTTGTAGCTACATTTTCTTGCTACAGGAGCTTCTCTTGGTCTGGTGGTATTATCAGTATTTGCCATGTTAGCGGCTTGTGCTTCCAGAGCTGCGGTAACACTGTCAGCAACTAGTTTCCTGATGGCAGCTTGAGTCATGGTTGGTGCTTCAGATGTTGATGTCCTTTTGGGAGGCATTCTATCAACATAAGACAACACATAATAAGAATGATATCACAAGTCTTAAAATGAAATGCTTATTTTTGAACTTTAAGCATTTTTAACAATAGTGATATTAAAATCATAGATACTTATTTGATATGAATTCTAACAAGCATCTAACTTATTAGTTTATTTTCTGGGGGTCATGGTAAGATTCATAATGATGAAGACGGAGATGAAATATAGGACACAGGATGAATATGAAACGGGATCACCATTATATTATATCATGAACGACTTGCCTTTGTACTGTACATAGTCAAAATTTGACAAGTGTTGTTATTTATACCACACATCCCGTGGCTAGGTTCTATCAAAAGCTATAACTAGTATCTAATCTAGTAGTCTAATGGTCCTTCCTGGCTGTTCTTGGGTTCATAGATTACATCCAGAAGACTTTACTTATCTGCTTGGTGACGAGCCTGGATATCTTCGATGATTTGTTCTAGATTAGCAATCTTGAAGCGAGCTAGAGCAATCTTGCTGTTATTTCCCATTTGCTTTCTTTGAAGTTTAGCAATTTGAGTATGAGACTCTCAGAGTTCAGCTTCCAGATTGTCAAAATCTTATTGTATGATTACCCGACCTTTTCTAAGACCTTCTATTTTGTCTTTTATGTGCTCAATGCAGTCGAGAGAGAGTTCATCTTGGTGATTCAAAATTTTCTCAATTTGCTCTTCGTGACGTTCCAGACTTGTATTACGAGAGCTTTCTCCTCTCTCAAATTCTTAAGGTAGGGCAGAAGTAGAGGAGGATGATCGGTCACGACCTTGTTTCTTAAGTGGCAATAATTCCTCAAGAAGAAAGAAATCTTGAGGATTAAACAATGGAGATAGCAATGAAGATGGAGGCACAATAGTTGGTAGTGGAATAGGTGATTCTTTAGCATAGTATGCATGCATGACCTGCATATAGGGGTCATCATGAAAAAGTCAAAGAGTTGGTGAAGCTATTATAACTAAACCAAATGAGTTATTTACGGAGCTAGAATAAGTTTTTCCTGGTAAAGCTGGGACATAGTCCGGGGAAGCCGAGATATAGTCATGAAAGTTAGAGGAAAAAGCATCCTCAATATTGGAAGTAGGGTGGCTGAGAGAAGACATCACTCTGTTAACAAGCCAGTGGTAAATAACATAAGTTATTTATATAATAGTATAATAGTTATGTACTTTACATATTATTCTGGAGATGTAGTGGCACGGAGGACTTTCTTAGATGGAAATAGAAAAGTAGTTATAGTTAAGGTTTCAACCGTGTTCTCTATAACCATGGCTCTTGATATCAATCTATAACACCCCCATTTTTGACATATAGCAGTCGAAGCTAATCTGGGTTATTATTTCATAGTACAACAGTCATAATCATAGAAAACGACTCAAAAGAGACGTTTTTAAAAGATAATTTATCATTCATTATTTCATCAGAGTTTTTACAAACAAAGGTCCCACATAACAGTTTAGCCATCTTCAACTCCGTGCCACTCCGTGCCAAAAGTTACTCAAATACCTGAGATAAACATGCTAAAAAGTTAACACAAAGGTTGAGTGAAATTCATAGGTTTATGTTAAACAGTTTGAATACAAGTTCAATAGTGGGTTACATTGTTATACACCCATAAGTGTAATAATTGAAATGAGTATAATTATTATAGAAAATAGTATTATTGCCCTAAGCTCATGACACCGAGACCTTGAAATAATCAATAATCATAAGAAGTTGCCCCAACGGGTGCCTTTGCCAAACACCTACATAGTGATTCAAATGAAGTGCGTTTGGTTACCCGAAAGTATAGGTACACCAATGGAGGAGTTCAGTCCCAAATAGATCTATTCACAGCATTCGCGCTTACTCCGAAAAGTAATTAATGGTTCATGATAGTAGGGTCTTAATGGCAAAAGTAAGGACTTAGGCAATAATAAATCAGGATAGTATATAGTTAGAAAAACACTTGCATTCTTGGTTTATAGCATGTATCTCCCTCGCGGGTTTATGAAATATTAGAAGATTTAAAATGCGAGGCTATGAACTCACCTTAACAGGGGAAATCTGATTGATGGCAAAAGTATATCAAGTGAAAGTAACAGCTACATCATGCAACCTGGGGTAATATGTCAAGTCTTAGTGTGATGGTTTATGTTTCAAAACTTTATAAAGTTTAACGTATTACTTTGATTTATTAATTTATAGAAATATTGTATCACTGTTCAGGCTATCATAATTCAGAGGTCATGTAGTAAACGTTTGAGGAGCCAGGACACTTTAAATCGTAAATCCAGCAAACTCGTCAAAACGTATACCCAAATGAAACTCCTCACATGAAGCTGCCTGATAATTGTAAAATACACATATCCATTAATACCTAAAATAACCCAATTAAACCCAAAACAGACCAAAAATGGCAAAAATATGCTTGTATTTGTGTTTTGTGTGTGCAGGTACGGATATATCAAAAATCATAAGAAAACAGTCAAAAACGGGCAAGCACGGACACGAGAATCAGAAGAGTACAAAAAGAAGCCAAAGAATCAAAGCCGAAGCCAGAAAAGTCAAGCCTCAGTCAAATCCAGTCAAAGAAAAGTCAACTCATGGTCAACAGAAGTCAACCACAAGAAGACAAAACCCAAAATGATCCAAATAAGTCCTTTACTTTTCAAAAGTTACAAAAATAGTCCCTGGGCCTCATTGGGCCTGAAAAAACCCTAAATGGGCCTTATCCGGATCCAAAAAGTCCAAAAGCCCATTACAAGCCCACTATACTAGCACTTTTCTCCTTTTAATAAACCACAAGGGCTAGTCTTGCAATTTTTGAAAAATGTTTATAACTAGAAATGGAAAAATCAATTGAGAGGGACTAGTATTGCAATTTTCACAAAGTCTAACAGTTTTAACTGTCAAAAAAACGCGCCAAAAGGAATTACTATTCACCCATCGTCTCCATATTCACCACGCTGTCAAAAACAAAGGGTTTTTCAAAATTAAGGGACAATTTGGACAATTAAGGAGCTCATAAGTGCAAGGCAAGGGTCAAATCAGTCTTTCCAAGGGATTCATTAGCTCAAGATCAAGCTCAAGCCACGTCATCAATGGAGAAGCACACTAGATATGTGGGTTTTACACTAAACACACTCACACAACTAGCACAAGCTGTCACATCAAAGAATGACAGCTTGGCAATCCGTGTGAGCTCAAATGTGATCCAACGGCTCAAATCTTTGATCCAATGATTAAGACAATGAGTGGTGAAGATTGAAGGATTGGAGAGCAAGGCAAGGCATCCTAGAAGCTTCTTTCAGCACCTATAAAAAGGCCTCAGCTCACACACACACGATACTTTTTACCTTTCATTTTTTTAGCTTTTAATAAACTAGTTTAGCTTAATAGTTATTTAATGTAATTTTCAGCTTAATCTTGTAATTTCCTTTATGTAATGAAAGTTTTCAAGTTATAAAATCTAGACTTGCTTTTATAATATTTTTCCTTTACTGTCAAGCTCTTATTTCATGTTACGGATTCATTAAGCTCTCATAAGCCACTCATAAGCTATCATGAGTCTCTAAGCTCATGATTGAGCTCAATTTACCTTAATCATACCTTTAAACTTATAAAATCAGCTTAAAAACTTATTTACTTTTGCACTTTGGGAATTTAAGCTTAAGGAAGGGGGATCTATAAAGGAAGGATTCCCATGGACTTATACCCTAGCTTATTAATAAGCTAGGGAGCTTGTAGCTGCCAATTTGGTTCCTCTTGTTTAGCTAGAGGCCTAGTAAGTTTCTCTTTAATTTCTAGCTTAAGTAAATCTCTTATTGCTTGTAATTGCTAGATCTGCTTATTTGCTTGCTTATTATCTGCTTATTTGTGCTTTTTATCTCTTATATTTGCTTATTAGTTCATTCTCTTCATCTGTTTTTGCTTATCTTAGATTAAATCATAGTTTTGTTTATTACTTTTCATAAAACCTTAAAAAACCAAAAAATAAGTAAATTAGCTTAAAAACTAGATTAGTTCTTATTTAGTTGTTAATTTAGATTAATTAAGTTAGTATTAAGCTAAAAATTATCTGGACATCAAGTTTTTATTAATAGATTTCATTTTGAAAGCTTTTCTTAAGATACTTATTACTTAAAGGGGTGTTTGGTTTAGTCAGATTTGACCTTATAAAGTCAAAATTATTTGGGCAAAACACTTTGGTCAGCTGAATTTTCATTTGAAAGCAAGTTTCAAAAAGATTTCAAGGATTAGTTAGCTGTTTATCAAAAGTTATGGCTTATTTTTCTTGTTTCAGCACCAGGGTACATTTTAGCTTAAGTTAGGAAGTTTATTTTTGATATAAGCACTTAGAGCTTCTAGAGAGCTTTGTTTTAATACACTCATTTGAGAGTGTATAGAGTAGTGGTGGTCACTAGGTGCAACTAAGTCAATTAGTACTGCTGATTTTTAAGCTTCAATTTAGGAAAGAATATTTAGGAGTTAGAAGCTAAAATTTGGTTATATTATAGTTTTCTAATAGCTTAAGTTAGATCAATACTTTATTTCCATTTTGTAGCTTATTTCCTAGCTTTAAATTAGCTGTTAAAAAAGCCAAAAATACTAAAAAAAAGCCAAAATAGTAGGTTAGTAATTTAGCTTATTAAACTTTGAATCCTAGCTTAAGGTGGTAGAATTTATAGCTTAAATAGATAGATAATAATTAGTTTTATAAGTTTTCAGTAGCTCAAAGTCTAGATTTTCTTTTTGAGTATTTTAGCTTATTTGGATTTTTGCTTGTTGCTTTTGTTTTCTGAGTTTGCTTAGTTCATGATTAATTTTAGTAGCTTAAACGGGTTTCAAGCTCTATTTTCTTTTCTTTATTAGCTTAAGCAAGTCTTAAGCTAATTATAACTTATTTCCTTTTTCAATTTGAACTAATTTTGAGCTCTTTATAGCTTATTTTCTAAAACCAAGGGTTAAGCCCTCCTTTCTGAGGTCAGCTTAAAAATAAGCTCTTATTGAGCTTATTTGTGATTTTTAGCCCAAGTAGCTTTTATTAATTTTGTTCCCATTAGCTTCCTTTACAACTTTGCTCTTTTAAGTTTTTGATAGTAAGCACTTTTCAAATCTCAACTTAATTCGGGCCTTATTGGACTTAGTTTGGAGTCGGGGTAGGACCTCAGGGGTTGGATTTGAAACATTTGGATTCAGTTGTTTGCTCAGTTAAGCCCTCCATTAGTTTGTCAATTGCATTGTTAGTCCTTCAAGGACTAATACTATTAGTCCTTCGTTAAGTTTTAGTTAGTTTAATTAATTTTAATTAGTAATTAGGGTTTATCTTTTAATTAGTTTAATTAAGGTTTAAATAAAAAGTGAAAATTAGGGCTTTTATTTTTATAAAATTTCTGCACACTTTCTATATTTAGTATAATTTTTATAAAAATTTTATGATTCTATTTTTAATAATTTTATTATTTTTATAGTTTTTAAGTAGTTTAAATTTAAGAAAAATCATATCTTTTAATCTAAAAAGCCAAAAATAGTAATTCCTTTTTCTAAAATTTTGTTTTTACTTATTTTATTTAGGAAAAATATAATTTCAATTATTTTTATATATTTTTTATATTTTCTAGGATTTAATTAGTTTTAAATAGTTTTTAATTCTTAAAAAATTCAAAAAAAATAATCTAAAAAAAAGTTTTTCTTTTTCTTAAAATTTAATTTTATCATAATTTAGGTTTAGAAACTTAATTTGCAATTTTAGGGTTTAAAGTTAGTAGGTTTGCTTAATTGTCGCGTTTGATTTGTTTCCCGTAATTGTTAAGTGCTTTAATTGTTTTTAATTACTTGTTTTTTAATTAGTAGTTATAGAAAACCCAATCAATCTTCGAACCATTCCAAATCAGTATCCAATATCAAGCTATGTTTCAATTTCTCAAATCATTGGGAAAACGACCCAGGAAATCATACTTTCCGGTAAAGATACGTATATTATATATTATATATATATTTTAAAGAGTGAATTTTCCTTAGGGAATTTTCTTAATTGCTCTTGTTGAGATATTATATTATATAGTGTATATTGTACAACGTATCAACCATCACTTGTGTACAAGCTACTACACTCAATATACAATGTGTAAACCCTAATTATTCTATTCATAATCTTTCATACATATTTTTACTCTTAAAACCCTAATACAAAAGTCAGAAACCCTAACCCGAGCAAAATACTAAACCATGACCCGTTTCTTCGTTTTTATCCATTGTAAACCTAAACCAATACTCAAATAAGTTGTAATAACTTAATTTACAACATTCTCAATCATATACAATCATCATTTCATCATTTTACTTCAACTATATGCAAATTGAATCCAAGAAACCCTAATTGTGCCCTAATTGGAACTTTGGACCCGTTTACTCGTTTTCGCCCATTATAAACCCGAACCACCTATCAATTCTTGTAATTAATCCTTAATAAAATCCTTACAAACATTAATCCACACTTATAACTCAAATGTACATGAAATTTAAATCTAAAACCCTAACCCGAGCTTGTTTGAACCCGTACGCCTTTTTCTTCATTTTTACCCATTTTAACCTACAACCAAGTATCCTACCACCTCAAGCACCTCCATGACATCACCCTTATGTCTCCAGTAGTCCCAACGAGGAGTGAATTGGAAAGTCGAAAGTCGGTTTGATATTTGATGTTTGAATGAAAAAAAAATTGGACTTGCATTTTCTAATTAAAAAAAATTAAGGAAAACCTAAAAACGAAAGCTAGAATGATTTAAACCTAGAACGTAGACGGGAACGTAAAAACGCGAGTAAAAAAAACTAAAATTTCAAAAATTAAACCCTACAATGATTTTTTTTAAAATTTTCTAATCCTAAATGACTTAATTAAAAGAAATATTAAAGAAAATCCTAAAACGGAAGTTTTAAAAGTGAAAAAACGAAGAAAACGAGAACGGGGTACGAATCCCGTTCTTTAAAAAACAAACTTTTGAAATTTAAATCCTACAAAAGTAATTTTATTTTTCCTAGGTAATATATGATAAAAGAAAATTAAAAAAAAAGAATTATATTTTTTTGACTTTTTAATAATTTGTTATGAATTAAAAACGATTTTAACAAAGATTAATTATTAAAAATAGTAAACAATTTTGGAAAATTATAAAAAAATGCAGGAAAATAGTTTATGCTATGAAAAACCTAGAAAAAATGCAAACTCGATCAAACAGCTTATAAATAAGCCGTAAATAAGCTGTAAAGGGCTGAAGGGCTTAAAGCTAAAAAGGGCTTATAAATTAAATAGTGCAAGACTTAACCAGATGGCCCTACTGGCACTACTGGTTAAGTGTGTGGGAGTGTGGGACGTTGGTATGAAAGGGGGAGGTCCAGGGTTCAACCCCAGGCCTCTTCTTTTTATAAAACTTTTTTTTTGTTTTTTTAAAAACTTTTAAAACTCAGAAAAATAAGCAATATTAAAAAAGGTACTTTTTTACAAAACTTAAAATAAGCAGAAAAATAAGCAAAGAAAAGTGACAGTGAACTTATTACACTAAGTCATTTTTTTTAGCCAAACTGTTAAGGCTTGTTAAGCTAAATAAGCTAATGAAAAATGAAAAGAAGCAAAAACAGATAATCTATCCTACCTAAATAAGCAATAAGAGCAAAAATAAGTTAGGAATAACAAGCAAATAAGCCAGAAGGTCAAAATAAGCTATAAGCCACAAATTAGGTGCAGGGCAGCTTAGAGGATAAGGTTTGGGCATAATTTTTAAGCACCAAACAGATCCTTATAGGCATGAGACTTATATGAGCTTAAATAGGGGCTTAATGGCTACACATATCAACAAAGAAAACAAAGTTTGAAATAAAAATAAGCTATGAAAAAGGGGCTGAAAAGTAGGTTGTTTGCACAGGGTGTGCTGATTTGGTTTTCCAGTTAAAAGACAAGGGGCATAAGCAGCCTAAAAATAAGCAAGGTAATAAGCTTAAAAATAAAATATAAGTAAAAACAGATTGAGTTGGACAGCTAAAGAGCTTGTGCACAAAAATTTAAAAGCTAAGAACAAGTTTAAGTCACTTAAATTTGTAAATGAAAAAGGCTATTAAAAGGAAAAGAAACTTACAAAAAAAAACTTGACAGATTTGGTTTAAACCAAGGTAAACTAAAAGAAGACTTTACTAGTGTATTAGGGACTTAAAAACAACACAAAAACTAGTTCAAAAAGTTGGTTTAGAAAGCCTTAAGCCAATAAGCTCTATGAACTGTTTTGGTCCAACAGTTTCAAAGGGACTTATATAAAAGACTTAAAAACCATTTTTAAACTTAAAATTCTTGTAAAACAGATTGAAAATGACTTAAAAGTGCTTGTAAAAGTTGGTTTGGTGACCCAATGGTATTTAAACCTCTTTTGACCCGTTTTGGCACCTTGTGCCAAACACCCCTTTAAAAATTAAAACTCAAAATTTAAGCTATTTAACAAAGATTTAAAGAAGGAAACTTAAAGACAGATAATAAGCAATGACAAATAAGCAAATAGCAGCAAGAAAAACACAAGGATAAGCACTAGAATAAGCAATTTAAATATAAGCAGTTATAAGGTAAATAAGGACATAATTGAACAGAAACTTGAACAAGGGACAAAATAAGCAAACAACAAGCACACTCAAGCATAAATAACTTAAATAAGCATCAATAAGAAGCAATAAGCATAAAATAAGCACATGAATAGTAAAATGCAAAAAATGGAAAAAAGAGAACTTACAAAGGGTCCTTTGCTTCTGGCTAAACAATAAGCTTTCCAAAGCTTATAAACCAGTCCTAAGTGCTTACCATAAGCTCTAAACCAAGGCCATCCTTAATTCACCTTGCTCCTTTTGATTTTTGACAGTTTCTTGATTTTTTTTGGATTTTTGATTTTTTTAACAGAAAACTTAAACAAGCTTTTTATAGGCTTTTAATCACTTAAAAACTTATAAAAAAGCTTAATGAACAGTTTTTAAAGACAAGTAAAAGTAAATAGCAAGTATTTAAAGGAAAGCTTAAAAATGACAATAAGTAAAATGCAAGTATTTAAATGACTGAAATTTAAATGACAATGTAATTAAAAATACAATATATTGAAATGGTACAAACTTTGGTTTACAAGTTTTTGTCTCTTAACACAAAAATTCGACACCTACAAATGAGCTATAATTCCTATATTTATACTAGGTCTTCATGCTTCACTTGTGTTTCTTCATAGAGAGTAAATCAACAGTTGTGTTTGTTGTGTGAGAGGGAGCTTCAAAGTAATCTTGGCCATTGGTTTTGCTTGGTCCGAAAGTCATATGATCACAGCCTTCAATTTTCATATCCAATGGGGTGAGGGGGGATTGCCATGGTGTCTTTGTATGTTTATGGGGTGGGGTTATGACTGAGAATGAAGTTTTTGTTGTGGAGTGAACAATGTTCGAGGTAGAGGGGACAAGGGAGGGTAAACAGTATGTGGGGTTTGTTTTTTTGGCGGGCAATTTTTATAAGGGTGTAAGGGTTTGTTTGGGTGGAAATGGCAAAAATAGTCCCTTAAGATGTATATGTTGCTTTCAGGGATAGTCCTTGTGTTGTGGATGACTTTTATGGTTTGGCAAGATAGGCCCTCAAGAGTTATTTAAGTCATTTCACGTGAAGTCCTTTGTGAGGGTAACAGGTTTGGGGATTTGACAAAAGAGGCCCTCCATTGTTATAAGAGTGATTACACAGTTAGTCCTTTTGGTGTACAACTTTGTGGGTTTGGCAGTTTAAGCCCCTCAAGTTATAGTTGGGCTTTTAGTCTTCATGTAATAGCTTAATGGGCTTACCCGACCCATTAGATGGGTTCGGGTGGGGCCATTAAGTATTCTTCGGTGTCGGCTTCGGCTTTAACCGTTGACTTTGTCGGGGTTGCCTTTGACTTTTGTTGTCTTTGGCTTTGATTTGACTTTGTCTTTTTAAGCTTTTCCATTCCGTGCTCGGTTTTGTCCGTTTTTGCTTGATTTTTTCTCCTTTTCTTAGATATCCGTTTTCTGCACAAGATAAGTGAAAACATACAAATACAATGTATTTTTGGTATATTTTTGGTCATTTAAGTCCGGTTTGAATGGAAAACGGTATGTGTAATTAAGCACATACCAACCCTTTTTGCTTATTAACAGCTTATTCCCATAAGATGTTTACCCCGTTTTATTTTTCATAGGATTAGCATTCTTCAAAATACTTTTTGAGATTTTTTCAGATTTTTATAACGTAGTTTAATATTTTTAATATTTAATTTAGATTAAATTTGTTTTTAATTCATAATAAATAAAATACAAATTAAAAAAATTATAATTCTTTTTTCTAAAATTTTTATTAATCATTTAGGACTATTAAAAATTAAAATTGCATTTGTAGGGTTAAATTTGTAGAATTTAGGTTTTTAAAGAACGGGATTTGAATCCCGTTATCATTTTTGGTGTTTTAGTTTTAATTGCTTTCGTTTTAGGTTTGCCTTTATTTGTTTTTGCATTTATATTTGTAGAAATAAAATTCCAAATCAAAATTTGATCATTCTAACACACGATCACGAACATAAACTCGATTCTCAATTCACGCCTCGTCGGGAAACGACCCGAGAAGGTTTTTTGGATTTTACTTTGGTCAAAAGTAATTTTCCTTCTAAAAACCCTCTTAGAATGCTTACTCTCCTTTTATTTGTTATTTAGTTATATATATATATAATATTACTTATATATTATATATACTAAAGTATTCAAATCAGAGCCATGGATATAAATAACGTGAAGACAGAGTTTAAACGATAAAGATATAAGGTTTATAAAACCGTATGCACTATTTTTACTTTTGTGCACTATTTTATAAAAACAATCAAACCGATTATATAATATCATTATATAATCAATAATAATATTAAAACAAGTATTATTAACAAACAATCAATTGTGGGACAAAAACAACACTTTACTTTACGGGTACAAATACATATGCAGTTATTTGATAAAGTACGATTTGATTATTATTTCAACATTTTAAACTAAACAAAAACTATTAGGTGGTGGTGTAACTATATAACTTGTGATGTAGTATTATTAAGTACAATGTACTCATACGACCTATATTTAATTAGGTTGCATTCGGTCTTATCCGTGACGTTTCCATTCCCTTGATTCATATACATCAGTTTATTCACTAAGGTGAGTTCATAGCCCCATGTTTTACTATATCAATGATTTACAACTTTTGGGGTGAGAAACATGCATCGTTTTACAAATTGGACGCAAGTGTACATTTTATCATGATTACGTGTTTGCCTAAGTAGCGATAACCCACTGTGCCCATTATCATGAACTGTCAATTACTTGTTGTGAGCGCGAATGTTATAAATAGATCTATTTGGGATTGACATCCCCATCCGGGTGAGTAGCTCTCACTGGTGTCATGGAGTGAACCAACAGATGTATACCATGTCGGATTTAGGATGTTTTGGGTTGAACATCATCACGGGCAATGTGGCAATATTTATATTGCATTCATACATGTCGAGCTTCAGTGTCATGAACTTAGGGAAACGTAATTCCATTTTTTGATGGGTGCACAGGTTGCATAATCACGGGGAAATCTTGCGGTCCTACATTATATTTACATAAACCTATGAATTCATCAACTTTATGTTGACGTTTTAAAGCATGTTTCTCAGGTCTATGAGGTACAAGAGCAAAGAGATACATTGGTGGTCAATCATTTTGGAGTCATTGCATAAAGATTTAAAGGCATTACATTTTGGGAATTTTTGTTATGATCTAAAAACTTTACATTTTCAAGGGTGAACAAGTTAAACCGTTGAGCTTTTGTAACAACATTTATTAATCCAATGTATCATTTTCAAACGACTCTTTTCGAGGTCGTTCTCGTATCTTGTGTTGTTGATCTATGAAGTAACGCTCCCGGACACATTATTCCGCTGCGACCCTATTTGGGGGTGTTACACAAACCGCCTGTTATAACCCGTCAACCAAGAAATCCACGAAGCTCCTTGACATTACGTGGTATTGGCCATTCCATTACTGCTTGAATCTTCTCTAGATCTACACCCATCCCATATTGAGAGACCACATGCCCCAAAAAGTTGATTTGAGATTGGCCAAATGAACATTTTTTAGCATTTGGCATAATATGGATGGGTGTGTAATAGTGCGAGGGTTGTTCTCAGGTGGTCTAAATGGGTTTCAAGGTTTGGGCTATATACCAAGATGTTATCAAAGAATACCAGAATAAACTTGCGCAAAAAGGTCAAAATAAATCGTTCATAACAAATTGAAAAGTAGATGGTGCGTTGGTTAAACCAAATGGCATCACAAGAAACTCGTAGTGACCTAAATGAGTTCGAAAGGTTGTTTTGGATATGTCAGGTGGATGCATACGAATCTGATGATACCCCGATTTGAGGTTAATTTTAGAAAAGACGGTTGCTCTATGAAGTTCATCCAGAAGTTCATCAATGTTCGGTATAGGGTACTTATGAGGAACCGTGAGCTGATTTGATTTTCTGTAATCCACACATAATCTCCACGAGTTATCTTTTTTCTTCACTAATAATACTGGACTAGCAAAAGGCCTAGAATTAGGGCGTATAAATCCTGATGATAACAATGTCTGAACTTGATTATCTATCTTGGTTTTTTGAGAATATGGGTAACGATAAGGTCTAATGTTTGGGGGAGTTGCAGTAAGTAACAACGTAATAGCATGTGAATGACTACGAACTTGTGGTAACTTAGTTACTTCCAAAAAAACCTCCTGATAAAGATGATAACAACAACTGAATATGTGGAGAAAGTAATGAGTTACCTCGAGTGTCAAGCAATGTGGAATAAGAATGGAGTGAAACCCTTTTGTCCGAGCTATAGATGGAAGACCCTGTAACTTATACCTCTTCGCATCTAAATAAAACATTATAAACATCTTATTCTAATTGGCTCGTATAGTATTCAATGACGCCAACCATTGAGCAACATCAACACCTCCCATTGGGAATGGAAAAAATCTTGCGCGATTTTAAGAAAGGGTAATTGCACAACCACATTACGACAAATATGATTGCAACTAGGGGTGTCAATCGGGTTATCGGGTCGGGTTTGGGGCTTATCGGGTCGGGTCTATCGGGTTTTGAAAAAATAAAAACTAACCCGCAACCCGACCCTATAAGGAATCGGGTCTATCGGGTTTGGGTTATCGGGTTAGGTTTATCGAGTTATCGGGTTGCTTGTTAAGAAAAATAAAATAAAACTAATAATAAAATATTCCTAATATTATTGATGACAACTTCATAAACCCATAAGAAAAACATGTGAAAAAACAATCTTTGTCACAACCTCATAAACTCATACAGTAATAGAAACATGTTAAAAGACAATCTTAAACACGATTATAAACACTTAAACACAGTTCATAACTTTGTGCTTCATAGGCAGTAACAAATTACCAAAATAATTGTTTTGAGTTAAATATGTTAAACAATGAATAACCAACACATTAGTTGGTCTACCTCACTGGTCCCTTCTCATTTCAAGCGGCATGCCACCACAAGATCAGTTTCCACAGATGACAATTAGATTTTTTTTACCACAAGAAGTTTCATATATAAACAAGGGATAGATAATGCTTTGCAAATGTAAACATATATTTGAAGACAGAAACATAAGTAACAAAGTGTAACAAGGAGTTGGAAGTGTTGTATGTTAAAAAAAAGTGTCATGTGTTAATAAACAAAAGCTTTTGTTCAAAAAATAAAGATTTGTTAATAGGTTATTAATCTTATTGGGTTTATCGGGTTGACCCGATAACCCGATAAGAAATTAACTAAGACCCTAACCCGACCCTATTAGGTTATCGGGTCTATCAGGTTGACCCGATAAGCTAAGTTGGACCCGAATCAACCCGACCCTATAAGGTCTTATCGGGTCGGGGTCGGGTCAACCCATTTGACACCCCTAGTCGTTGCTGGGGAGCTAAATTTAGTTTTAGTTTGATTTCTTATTACCAAACATTTCGAAAAATCATAATGGCTGAGGGGAAAATCGTAAATAAAGTTATGGGTAGAACCACTATTAACCAAAATTATCACTTGCCTTTTAGATAGGGTTGTCTGAAGTTTTATGGTTGAAACTGTGGTTTGTCTAAGAATGGCATGGAATGTAATCTCTGCAGACTCATCTTCTTGCTGATGATCATTGTCTTGTACCTCAACATATTCTTCTTCCGCCTCTGTAATTTCCGAAAACGAAAAGTTTAATGGCTTGCACTAATGTCCTGGTGCAAACTTTTCATTACAACGAAAGCAAAGACCTTTGTCCCTTCTAGATTGCCTTTCTGCTTCCCACGTTCTAGATTGCACTAATGCAAAGGGTCATGAAAACGAAGTCGTAGAAGATTATTAAAAAACGATCTGTGTTGAAGAAGCAATTGCGGCCTAGACTAGTGAAGCAAAGAATTCGAACACCATTGGCCATGAGTTGCTCCTAGTTTTGCTTCAAACTCCAACGCAAGGCTCACCGCTTTATAAACGGTTCTTGGTTTGTGAATCCTTACATCAGCCTTGAGGTCCTCCTTCAAACCATTCAAAAAAACTTTCTGGCCAATTGTGGACCCGAGAAGCTCTTTTGGAGAACTCCTGCCTATATTCTTCTACCGTACCAATTGTTTGACACCACAAAAATGCTCATCGGGGTTTTGAAATTCTGCAGAACCATAATTTTGTTGGAGAGCCTTCACTGACTCTTCCTAATAAAGTATAATACACTCACCAGTAATCCATGCAAACAAATCAAGCGCATCACCTTCAAGATACATTGACGCAACTTCAACCTTTTGTTCATCAGGAGTGTGATAATAGCGAAAGTACTTTTTTGCTTTCAAGATCCACCCACGAGGATCGCCCCCTTCGAATGTGGGAATTCCATCTTCATGATAGGTCGTCTTGCAAAATTCTGGTAACGCCCTTGATATTCTACATCATCATCGCTCATACAAGAAAAAGCACCTCCTTCATACTCCTTTGTCCTACCTCAATCTCTAGGCCTTTCAATTCTTTCGGCTTTTAATGCTGCGACATCAGCAGCCAGAGTGTCAAGAGCTTGAAGGCGAGAAGCAATTGTTGATAATTGTTGTGACAGGGTGTCTGGGTTTCAGTCGGAATAAAAGTTTGGATCAATGTGTGAACCAGAAGTTTTAGTGTTTGCCATGTTGGATCGTAACTGGTCTAATGCCAAATGTTATAGACGAGTAGAAAGATATGAAAAGTTTATCGAAGAGAATTGCAGAATCTGAACAAAATCCTTCAATAACTTTAATAGTCCGTAGAGAGGATGAAACTCCAATAAAAAACGTATTATTCACTCTGCCTCAAAAAAACTTGAAGGCCGTTATTGAACTATATACTAACTAGTTTTAATGTCCGTGCACGCACGGGGCTTAGACATTATGTTTTTTTAAACTACATATATATATTTTTTCTGTTTTATAAGTTATGTTATAGAGTATTATCGAAATATATGAAGATAATAGATTCATTAAATCTTTTATATATTACGTAGTATATGAATTTGAGGATGATTACTAATTTTTTTCTTTTGATTTACCTGTTTTTTGACTCGACATTGTGAGCCAACTAATCCCAGCGAAACAACCCTTTTAGGTAGCCCGGAGTCGGGTCAAGTGAACCTTCGATGTGCTTCGGTTGTACAACATGATTTCAGGCCGACAATGAAAAATCTACCAAAAACTCTTCGGGTAGATTTGAGATGTGATTAGATAATGTTAAATCTTTGTTTGGAAGTAAGAAATTGTTTACGTTTGTTGTATTTTAAAATATAAAGTCTAGAGGTTTAAAGTTTAAGGGGTTATTTGTTTATTTTTTAAAGTTATAATAAAACTTGTAAATTTATAAATTTACACTTTTAACTCCATATAATTTATTTAAAATTAAACTACTAAAGTTTTATTAATTATCTCCCCTTTTTTTAAGTTTTTGTTTTCACAAATTTGACACATATATTTTTATGTGTTTTTTTTCTCCATCAAATTTCTCCACCAATTTTTTTCAATTTTGACCAAATTGATTCAATTTTGACTTTTTATTGACCAATCAGATCGCACGATTTTGCCTACGTGGCAAAATCAAGCATTCTGATTGGTCCAATTTATTTTCACATAAGATTTAATCTGATAGAAAACTCTGAAATGATGTAATTCTTTTATTATATAAAAGATTTGGGTGACTCAGGTTGACTTTA
>BQNB010133177.1:0-13050 GCA_026074375.1 Tanacetum coccineum
TAGGAGGAAAATGACAACAAAAAGTACTTGATCAAATTTAAGCTAGAAACCCACAGATTTAAGCTTAACTTTTCAAAACCTAAAAAAATGAATTTTAGCTTTTGAAAACTAAAAGGAACCAAACATTAGACTTATTGAAACTTAGTTAGAGGTGACTGAAAACCCATGAGCAAGTTTTTAACCGTTTTTACCCATTTTGGGTCTTGTCCCAAACACCCCTTTAAAAGGGTTTAGTACACTTTTAAACTGTAAAAAGGAATTTTAAACTTGAACTGTGTATAACCAGGTTAACACTAAGTCATATGAACATAAACATACACTTTTTAACAGGAATTAAAAACCAAATAAAGCTAAAACACATGAACAGTTGTAAAAGACAATTTTTGTATAAACTTAAATTTTCATTAAAGCAATAAAGGTTTATAAGACTTAAAAAGTTAAATGGCAGAATGTAAATTAAATATAAAACATTAAAATTAAACTAAACTAAAAATTATACTACTCCTACATTACATCCTTTTCTTCTTTATCTTTTTTCCAATTTATATGTTGTAGAGTTGTGCTTCTTATGTTTGTTTGGTGAGGAGAGCCAAGTCTTCATCACTGCCATTGATTTTTTAGTGTTGCCCAAGTTGATTGATCTTGACCCTTACTTCGGACCTTATGGTCGATTCTCGCTCTCCGTCTTTCACTCCCTTCAGAGGAAGTGCTTTTCTAATGGAAGAAATCGATGAATTTCTTGAACATGATGATTCAATACCACCAGGTGTTGACGGCATCTATGATTTTGAGGGAGATACTGTTTACCTTGAGGAATTGTTAAGTGTGATCAATAGTGACCCAAATCTCCCTCCGTCACCAGTTTGTGAAATTAATGTGCCTGAAAAGATTAAATCTTCATGTGAAGATCCTCCCAACCTAGAACTCAAAGACTTACCATCCCATCTTGAGTATGCGTTTTTGGAGGGTGATGACAAATTACCCGTCATAATCGCTAAAAACTTGAAAGATGAGGATAAAACCGCCCTGATCAAGGTTCTTAAGTCACACAAACATGCCATAGCTTGGAAGATTTCTGATATTAAGGGGATAGATCCACAGTTTTGCACCCATAAGATTTTGATGGAGGAAAATGCCAAACCCGTAGTTCAACATCAGAGAAGAGTTAACCCCAAAATCCATGAGGTTATTAAGCAAGAAGTTATCAAACTTCTTGATGCCGGGTTAATTTACCCTATCTCTGACAGTCCCTGGGTAAGCCCGGTTCATTGTGTCCCTAAGAAGGGAGGCATAACCGTGGTAAAAAATGAAGAAAATGAGTTAATACCCACTAGGTTGGTTACGGGATGGCGAGTTTGCATCGATTACCGAAAACTCAATGATGCAACTCGTAAAGACCATTTCCCTTTCCGTTTTTTTTTTTTTGTTTCATGGTCAGATGCTTAAAAGATTAGCTGAAATGAGTCTATTGCTTTTTGACGGATTCTTCGGCTAACTTTCAGATCCCGATTGAACCCACTTGATCAGAGAAGCCTACCTTCACCTCCTTACGGGACATTTGCCTATCGTCGCATGCCTTTTGGGTTATGCAATGCACCGGGCACGTTCCAAAGGTGTATGGTTGCAATCTTTCATGATATGATTGAGAAAACCATGGAAGTCTTCATGGATGATTTCTCAGTTTTCGGTGATTCTTTCTCCTCTTGCCTTTCCCATTTAGACAAAATGCTCCAAAGGTGTGAAGACACCAATCTTGTGCTAAATTGGGAAAAATGTCAGTCAAGGAAGGAATAGTCCTTGGGCATAAGATTTCTAAGTCAGGGATTGAGGTTGATAAATAAAAAGTTGATGTCATTGCAAAATTACCTCACCCCACTACCGTGAAGGGTATTCGCAGTTTTCTCCATTCACGCCGATTTGCTACCGACGATTTATTCAGGATTTTTCCAAAATCGCCCGGCCTATGACCCACCTCCTTGAAAAAGAAACTCTGTTTATCTTCTCAAAGGAATGCATCGAAGCATTTGAAACCCTTAAGATGAAGTTAACCCAGGCTCCAATTCTAGTTGCTCCCGATTGGGACTTGCCCTTTGAAATCATGTGTGATGCAAGTGATTTTGCTGTTGGGGCAGTCCTAGGGCAACGTAAGACCAAGCACTTCCAGCCGATACACTATGCAAGCAAAACTATGACCGAGGCTCAAGCACATTACACTACAACGGAAAAAGAATTACTTGCCGTGGTGTATGCTTTCGAGAAATTCCGGCCATATCTTGTCTTGTCCAAAAGCATAGTGTATACGGACCATTCGGCTCTCAAGTACTTGCTTGCTAAGCAAGATGCTAAGCCAAGATTGCTCCGGTGGATTTTGCTGCTCCAAGAATTTGATGTCGTTATCCGTGATAAAAAAGGAGCAGAAAATCTCGCCGCAGACCACCTTTCTAGACTTGAAAATCCCCATCAAAGTGAGCTCGAGAAAAAGGAAATTACAGAAACATTTCCTCTCGAGACACTTGGGATGGTTACCTTTCGTGGTGATGATAATGCCCCATGGTTTGCCGATTTTGCAAACTACCATGCGGGGAATTTTGTGATCAAAGGAATGTCGTCTCAGCAGAAAAGAAAGTTTTTCAAAGACGTCAAACATTACTTTTGGGACGACCCCTTCTTGTTTAAAATATGTGCTGATCAAGTGATTAGGCGTTGTGTTTCAGGGCAAGAAGCTTTTGACATTCTTAAAGCTTGCCACAGTGGACCCACTGGGGGACACTACGGTGCCAATTACACCGCTAAAAAGATCTTCGATTCAGGTTTCTATTGGCCCACGATCTACAAGGATGCCCACGACTTTGTCACCCGATGTGACATTTGTCAACGTCAAGGCAAAATTTCGCAACGTGATGAGATGCCACAAAACTCTATCCAAGTTTGCGAAATCTTTGACATGTGGGGCATTGATTTTATGGGGCCGTTCCCGTCTTCAAGAGGGAACAAATATATACTCGTGGCCGTTGATTATTTATCAAAATGGGTTGAAGCAAAAGCGCTCCCCACCAATGACGCCCGAGTTGTTTGCAAATTTCTTAAATCTCTCTTCGCCAGATTCGGTGCCCCTCGTGCAATCATAAGTGATCGCGGAACCCATTTTTGCAATGACCAATTTGCAAAGGTCATGCTTAAATACGGAGTCACTCATCGTCTCTCCACCGCGTATCATCCACAAACAAGTGGACAAGTTGAGGTATCCAATCGTGGTTTGAAACGAATTCTTGAAAGGACCGTGGGCGAAAATCGTGCCTCTTGGTCGGATAAATTAGATGACGCACTTTGGGCTTTCCGCACAGCTTACAAAACACCCATCGGGTGTACTCCATACAAGTTAGTGTACGGGAAGGCATGTCATCTTCCGATTGAGCTCGAGCACAAAGCTTACTGGGCCCTTAAGCATACAAACTTTGATATCAAAACCGCGGGTGATCACAGGAAAGTTCAACTCAACGAACTTAATGAGCTCCGTGATCATGCCTACGAGAATTCTTTAATTTACAAAGAGAAAACAAAGAGAATCCATGACTCCAAGATCAAAAACCGCGTTTTCAACGTCGGTGATCGAGTCCTCCTCTTTAACTCTAGATTGAAGATTTTCTCGGGCAAGCTTAAGACCCGCTGGAGTGGACCATTCACTGTAACCCAAGTTTTTCCATATGGCACTATCGAGTTATCCCAAAACTCTAGGCCAAATTTCAAAGTGAATGGTCATCGTTTGAAGCACTACTTTGGAGGGGACGTACCACAATTGGTAGTCCCGGATCTCCAAACGTTCCCCATGGACCAATAAATTTGGGGGACGGGTCAAGCATAGCGACCTTAAACAAGCGCTTCGTGGGAGGCACCCCATGCTTATCGTAGTATTGTGTAGAAATGAATAAGTGTTTTCTTGTTGTGTGGAGGCTCGCCTCTTCCATTACCCGTGTTTTCGTGTATGTGTTGTTAATTGTCCAAGATTGCCCGGATTGTGAAGACTCTCGTGCTCTTAGTTTTGTCTTTCATCCATAAGAGTTTCACATCCTCAGCTTCATTTTGGGAATCCAATATCCAAATCTAATCGACTAACGTTTTATCTTTTGGCACACTTAATAAACAGCCTTAGATTTACGTAGGTGCCCCTTTCAAAATATCAAGGACGATGTTCAGTTCTAGTATGGAGGGGATCTTTGATTTGATTTTTGCCTGCAGCCGTTGTTATCATGTAATCCCGTTTTTATCATGTAATCCCGTTTTTACCACCAAATTTTTGCAAAAATACCAAATAAATGAAAAAATTTAAAAATTTTCAAAAATAAAATAAGTGTTTTGTCACAATTTTGACTTTCCTAATGGGTAGAATGAGAATAAATTTTGACTCGATCGGGCGTGTTGAGCCCTAGCTAGTTCCTCAACTTACCGCTTGTAGGCTAAGCTTTCACGAATTCTATTACTTTGAATTTTAATAAGGTGAAGAACAAGAAGTGAAAGAGTTAAATATAAGTTTATGTGCTGAGCAAGATTCTTCTAAAACTTATATGAGTAACTTGTGGATTTTTCTCCTATTAGTCAATTCAACTAATCAATCGATATTTTTAGAAAAGCTTCAATTTTTAACTTGATTCGTTTAAAGCAGTTGTTTCTGTCTTAGTGATTTAAAGTTAAAATAGCCAAAAAGCAGGAAATGAAAATATGAATGCAAAGATGCATGAATATTGAAATTACGCCAATGAAGCATACATTTGATTATATGGAGCAAGTAAAAGATGTGTCGTGATATCCCACTCCGCTAACCACGAGGTGGGGGTTCAAACTAAGACATCTTTACTTCTAGGGATTTGGTGTGTTGTGATATCTCACCAGGAAGCGAGGTCTAGGTAGGGTTCATACTAAGACAACCTACCTTAAGCGCTCATATTAGGAAGAAGGTGTTGATGTGATTTCCCACTACGCTAGCAACGGTGTGGGTTTTCAAACTAAGAACACCGGTCGTTGGTTGTGATATCCTACTAGGGAGCGAGGCCTAGGTAGGTGTTCAAACTAAGCAACGCATTCCTAGCTTTAAGAACTTATGATTATGATGATGAAGATGTTGCAAAAAGTTCTACAGTTAAATTTTCGTTCTTTAAAATCAAGTTACAAGGTCCTAATAAGTTGTTGCTTTGAGTCGTGATTCATCTTGAATTACACTAATGAAAATAAGTTGATCTAAGAGTTGAAGTTTGAAATGAGGTACATCACATTTAAATCATATATCCATGTTGGGAGTTAAAAGTTCACAAGTCATAAGTATGAGTGCTTAACATTTAGACTTATATTGACAAATGATCTTGTTTAATTGCTTGGTTTGGAACTAGTGAAAAATCGGGGACGATGAATTTATCCGTCAGGGCATCCGTAGATTATTCTATGGGCGCTTCTCATTCTATGATCCCAATGTTGATAAAATAAAGGAAGTCAAACAGGTAGTGTAGAAAAGAATAAGAAAGGAAAATCCAAAAATATTAAGGATAGTTAGTGTACATATGAAAAATTGGTGAAAACAGGACTTGTCGAAGCTATTGATTCTTCAGTTCCCCTTGACGAACACTTATTCGAGGTTATTAGTCGAGGGGGATTAAGATTCTTGGTTTTTTGAGTGTTTACTTCATAACATTGCGTGAGGACACGGCAATACCTTAGTATGAGGGATTTTGGTATGTGCTTAATTACACATACCATTTTCCATTAAAAACGGACTTAAAAGACTAAAAACGTACCAAAAAGAACATTTATCGGTAATGTTTGCATATTATTTAAATGGAGGAACGAATATTTAAGAAAAGGACAAAAAGAAAGCCAAAATCGAGCACGGAATGGAAAAGACAAAGTCAAATCAAAGTCAAAAGTCAACCAAGTAAAGAAAAACCAACTTAAGGGACTAAATCTACCAAGCCTTAAGATGTGTTACAAAAAGACAAGGGGTAAAATCAAAAATTGAGGGTGAAGTATAACTTTAGGGGCCATTTCTGCCAAACCCCTAAAGTTATATCACAAAAGGGCGAAAATTACAACAAAGTTATAAGAAAGGAATGGCCAAAGCTGCCATCTTACCCAAACTCCATTCTTCCTGCCCAAAACAAACCCCAGGTACAGCTAGGGATGTCGTCTCATACTTCTCCCCTGCAAAACCACACAACACCCTAGATAAATCATTTCAACCACTCCTCTACCCCCCTAGCTGTATAAGTGCCATGTTGGCAATCCTTCACCCTTCCCAAGCATTTTCGATGGCTGTGATTGCTCCAAAGAAGCATAAAAGAAATTGAAGGCTGGGATTTGTTTGAGAATCTCCTCACACAAGAAGTACACTTGGTTTTTGTCTCTACAAAGAAACACAGAAGAAAGAAGTCGAAGAGGAGAAGACTTTGACTATAAATAGAGCCATTTGTAAGCCTTTGAGGCATCTAACTAGTTTTAGTTTTTAATTTTTAATAGAACTTAGCTTATTTTCAGCTCTTTTAAGTCCATAGTTACAGCTTTACTTTCAGCTTTGTAAACAACTTTCCAAGGTTTAACGCAAATGTGAGGTGTTAAGTCAATTTACAATTCCAAGGGTTAATTTTTTATTGTGTTGTTTTTGTGTTTAAAAAGGTTCCATACCAGCTTGTTTTATAAGCCTACTTTAATAAGTAAACCTAAAAGTTTAGTATTAAGTAAAAGCATTCGAAAATTCTTCACGTCAAAATTTTACAAAGCTTATTTATGGTTGATAAGCCATTCTGGATGGGCTATGGACTCCACTACTTGTTTATGCAAAGCTAAACTTGTAGATTATTGGTTTAGCCCTGTTTTGAGCAAGGGCGTTGTAAGTCTCGCTTTTTCTTATTCTTCTTATCTTATAGTGTTTACTTGTTACCTAAAATTGCCTATTTATGCTTAATCATGATGTCTAGTGCTTATTTTGCTTAATTGTTAGTTTGAAAATAGTTTGTGTCACTTTCTGAGTTAACACTGTTAGTTATGAGTTAAAACTGTTAGATTGATTCAGCTTATTTAAGTGCTTATTCTTGATTATAAGTGTCTTATTTTGTTCTTTGATAATCTGTTTTTAATAAATTAAATCAAATCAGCTTAATATAAAAAGAAAAATGATTTTTGAAAACTTTAAGGGATATTTTCAACTAGCAGTACTAGTACTGCTAGTTCTATTTTAGGATTTTTCACTAGCAGTACTAACTTAAGCTAGCAGTACTAACTCTGAGTTAGTACTGGTAGTTAATTCTGTTAGTACTGGTGGTTCATTTTAGCTTATCAGCTTATTATTTCTGCTTATTTAAGATTCACTTAGCTTTTTAGAGTAGATTAAACCATTTTCCTTTACTGTTTTTAGGAGTAAGCTTATTTAAGCTTATTTTCCTTTTCAAAGTATTTTCAATAATGTATCAGTTTGTAGCTTTTTAGCTTATTTGCCATTCTAGTTTATTCCAGTTGCTTATTCTTATGCCTGAGTGCTTATTAGGGTTAGTTAAATATCTGTTTTAGCTTATTTGCTTATTTCTTGTTTCATTGAACTAACAGTATTAACTTAAAGCTAGCAGTACTAACTCCAAGTTAGTACTGATAGTTAATACTGTTAGTTAATACTGATAGTTAATACTGTTAGTTAATACTGGTAGTACTGTTGTTAGTACTGTTGAGTTTCCTTGCTTAATTTAGCTTAATTGCTTTTTGAATTTGCTTATTTAGAGTTATCTAGCTTATTTGATTTGTCTTAAGCTTATTTGAGCTTATTTGTGTCTTAGTATAAAGGTTTTAAGTGTTTTTACCATTTCTAGCTTCTATTCTTGTTCCAGCTTATTTTCTTTGCTTATTTTTATGTGCATTTGCTTATTTAGGTTTAGTGCCCATTCACATCCTTGACATATTCAAACATCAATGATCAATCGTCTTTCGATTTTCCATCTCTAGCCTCGTTGGGACATAACGACCCGGAGACTCTCTACACTGCTTCCGGTTTCATTGATCTCGCGGATTCTGATCCTTGTTGTGTATTTATATATGTTCATATTTATTTAGATATATATTAAGGGGTGAGATCGCGCGAGTCATTTATATAGAACAATATTGTCTATATCCTTACTCTCAAGTAAGTATAAATAGAAATATTTTGTACCACCATCAACACATATGATAAAGTACTCGCTATTCGCTACCTTAGTGGGTATCAATTCTAAATCACATAAAACCATGTGAATCATATCAAGGGGTTCGGTTATTTCCGTTTAACCGAGAGAAAAGACAATCTTGTCAATATGGCTTCAACACAAGTTTTAATTATGCAATCCGTGTCAATACAAAAAAGAGTATCTAATTTGGTTTAATTAGACAACATATTGAGTTAAAAATTAAAACATGTCCGAGTCAACCATGCCATATATTTAAACAATCAAATAAGCTGAATTTATACTCATTTTACTGAAATGACCATTAAAAAATACATTCAGCTTAAACATTTTTAAAGGCGTAACCCGTACAGACTCAATTATGTTATTTGTTAACTCAATTTTTATTTGATTCAAACACAAAATGAAAGCCAAATTTCATTAAGTAACCACCCGGACACAAGATTCCTACGAATATCCGGCGCGTACAGGGCGTTGGTTAACTTAGACTCTTTTCCAGACGTGAATCACATCTCCTTTTCCCCTGATATTAGGGGTTGGAGAGGCCCAAAATTTGTTCTCTCCATTCTCAACTGCATTGAACGAGTTAATCAAACTCTTATCACCATATACATGACATGATACCAAAGTGCTAATCCACCATTATCTAAGGTCGGATTCCCTCATGGCCTCAGTTTTCATGTCATTCAGACCATATAACACATAGTTATGGCACATAAGTTTTCTGAATGCTTCAAAGCATCTACTGTACACGTAACTCGAGTATCGGTCTCCCTTTTAACAAGTTCTGGAGCAGATCCTTTAGATGTCACTCGTGACATTCCAAATATTTTGTTAATACGAGATCTCATGATTAGTTTGAAACTAATTTTGGTACTATTAACAACATGCTTAATCACAGTGTTTCTTAACAAAACGATTTTAATGCGTCTTTTGTTTAAACACTAATGTTTTGTAAGATCCGTTATACAAAACCGTTTTAAAAGAAGTCTTTCGATTAAATCAATTGAATAATATCACATATTACATAATGTTTTAACAAAACACATATGTAATATGATGTTGTCAATTTCCATTAAAAAGATCTTAATAGATCTATTTTACATGATCTATTTCTATACTGAAACTCAACAAGGTTTCTATAGATATACTTTTAAACTTCAAAATTTCAAGAATTATATCTAGTTAATAATTAAACTCGTCCTGGTTTAAAATAAACTAGACAAGTCAAACAAACACTTCCACTAATTTAGTAAATATGATGTATATAATCTGATATTTAATAATAACTTGTATAATTATTAATATCTTGTTTCAATTAAACTCTCCTTGATTTCATTAAACATGTTACAATTATCTAATAAAATAACAACTTGCATTTTATGAGATACGTTTCAAAGAAACTTCACTTGGTTTCAATGAATCCAATAAAATAGCAACTTATGTTTTATGAGATTTGTTTCAAAGAAACTCCACTTGGTTTCAATAAATATTGTTAGGAATTTTGTAATAGATAGTTACTACTAGTAGGTATGTAGTTCCTACTGGTAAGGATAATGTTATAGTTAGTGCTGGCAGATTTAAACGTACTCAACCCAACATCCACGTCCGTCGACCTACCCCCGTTAAATATCAAAAGGAACTAGATGGGAAAAATGGGTCAATACCGATACTTGATGGCTTTGGTTTTTTCTGCTGCATCCCGGTTGCTATCTGGAGTGTTTGGTTGCATTTGTGTGGGGGAGGTAGCAGCTCGCAAGGACATGTTTATGTTCTCTGCTGTTTTTAGGCAGGTCATAGTGTCATACACATATCTCATGTGTTTTTGGGTCATTATCTTTGCTAGCTCTGTTTAGTAGTGTGCAAATTGTATTGTCTGCTTATGAGATTGCTAGTTGTATTATGTTTTGGGTGTTTGGCTAGTTCATGGGGTCTGTTTAGTAGTGTGCAAACGGTGGTGGCTGGAAACTGGGTTTTAAGATGAGGAAGATGAAGATCTTGAACAAAAGGGTATTTTTGTCAAATCACTCGTAAAATTAGTCATAGTAGTACATAAATCCGTGGTATGTTAGTGATAATGAACCTTTTTTAAGTATGTTATGCAACCTAGTATATTTGAAAAAGTATATTACCTTTCTTTAGCCTTTGCCCTTGTTAAAATAATTCGGTATCTAATAAACTCGACTTGGTTTATATAGACTTTGTACCAAATCTGGAATTTCCCAAAAAGAAACTCCCAATCTAGGTTACGATAAAATCAAACCAAATCAGTCTTTTTTAATAGAAAACTCACGTCATTGATTTTTTTCAAAATATCACCTTGTTTTTTTAAAAAACAAACGTTTTTTAGAAATTCTTGAAACGCCAAATCAGTCCCCACAATTAAAAAAATTCCCTTGTTTACTGCCAAATCTGTCAATTAAAATTCTGTTTACTTAAAACTGGTTTTCCAAAGAAACACAATCTTGGTTTCGACGGAAAACAGTTTGTATAAAAATCTATTAATTAAAGTAATCCGATTTAAACAAAAAAGTGTTTTTAATTCTGTTACACAAAATCTGTTTTAAGATTGTAAGGAAACATGTACACTTTTATTAAAATAAAAATCAGATTATAATTAATAAATAATTAACAGAAAATAAATAACAGAAAATAAAAATGAGGTAGAAGCAGAAGACAAACACTATAAACGATAAATAAGAAAACAGTAAAATAGTAAAAGTACTTACTTGATCACCATCAAGGAAAACTCTTCGAGGCACGTGTTTTACATGCTTAGCACTAAAGAGCTGAGGCACGTGTTTGACACGCTTCCCTTAAAACAGTTTCGTCGTCTGTTTTCCATGGTACAATAGCCGAAACAGTAAGTTTGTCGGACTTAACAAACTGCCTGGAATATCACCTTTCCAGATGTGTACTCCATAAGTTGGATATCAACAATATTTATTGATTTGATGTGTGTCAAAACTATGGAATTAGGGCCTTTATTTATACACTATAGAGTTCTCACAAGTTTACTCATCCCACCAATGTGGGATAGAAAATAAACATAAATTCCTCTTTAAGCATGATACCGAATGCCTAACTTTGAAACGTGATATCTCATTCGTATCAACTTCATTTTAGACACATAAAAGTTCATTGCGAAGCTCTCTACGAGGAGAACGCAAACTTACAAACTATTACTTATATATATATGACACATACCTATAAATAATTGTGTCCAAAGTTGGTCAAAAATCATTTTGCCAACCAAATTTTCCAACAAGGAATACATCTTCTTCGAACCCAAAAGGTCGAATTAGGAGCTTTTGCTTGATGGCATCAAGTTCTTTTCTTTTAATCGAATCTCATGTAGACGTAGATATCTTTTTTGTAATTGGATCGAGTGATTTTGCAACTCTCGAAAGTTGAAACACTATCTTTTTCTTATGTAACGTGTTGTTTTTTCCCCTAGCTACCGATAATCGCAATTATTTTACCTAGAATCTGTAAGTAACTTGAACGAAAATACTCATGGGTAATTCGATCACATTAATATATTGAAAAACTAACTCTTGCAAGAAATTTGGGTGTACATGTTAATGACCGAAAGTTTAACCAATATAAAAGAAGTCTAAAACATATATCACACATGAAACAAACCAATTTTCTCAAAGGTAAAGAGGTATCTAGACTTTGGTGATAACCCTTGTCGGCCATGGATTACCACTTAAAAACTTGAAGAACTAATTCCTTTAGTTCCACTAACATGGTGGAATAACTTATAACCAATTAATACAATACTTTTAAGATACTAATGGGATGATACTTGTTTAAATGTCGCTTCAACTACATGAAACTAGCGATCACCAAAGGACACAATTCTGTATCTTTTTTAGGTCCGAGGTCATCTGTAAATGACGGCTTCATCCGACTCGGGTTTCATAACTTTTTCTATAGGTATTTTAAGCCAATTTTAGCTCCGTGTCATTTAGAGAAATGATTGAGATGATCAAAACCGTGTCTAATTGTATGCTTAAAAGTGTGTGAAGATAGTTTATTGATCGGTGAAAAAATGAATCCCTTTTACTACAACCAACAAAATAATAACACGTCGGTTTAGACATAAAATTTAGCATATTTTTATTTATCCCAATCATTTCTCGTCATCTTACATGTTCAAAAAATTTACAATCTAAGATTAAAAATAAAATAAAATTGTAACATGATATATCTAGATATCCTTCTACTTATATAATCATGACAAGTGAATTGATCAATAATTTAAATTAAAAATTAGAATTAATACATTATACATGTTATAATTTAGTGTGAGTAAAAGGATAAGTAAAAAAATATTGTAAGAAGATGTAGCATTACTCTTATTTTTTCGCTCGAAACAATACTAATAATATTACATAACTAACACTTCTTAGTTTTTACGCGTGTAAAACCAATGCAAGAGTGGATTATAATAAACAATAGGAGATTATAACTATTTAATGATGATTTTGTTTAAACACTGATATTAAGGTAGCTAAAATGTAAATACCAGAACGCGATTGTTAGTTGATATGTTTAGGCCCATTGTGATTAGACTTTAGCCCGTTTATGTACTTCTATATCTTTCCTCTGTAGCCTATATATATTGTGATCCCTTTATTGAATAATAGAAGGCAAATTACCAATCTAATATGGTATCGGAGCGTGTTCTTCATGTTCGATCTCGTTACCAGTATGCATATATCTTCACCAAAGGCTTTCCTTCGGAGTTATTTGAATAATTTCGCACCAGTTTGAGTGTTCGATTGCCTCTCGCTCAAACTGCGAGTGAGTGAGTGTTAGTTGATATGTTTAGGCCCACTGTGATTAGGCTTTA
>BQNB010133178.1:5933-18508 GCA_026074375.1 Tanacetum coccineum
TTATGCAAGAAAATAAGCTAAAAATAATAGATCTACTATTTTTAGATCTAATCCACCCGAAACTAAGGTGTTCAATCAAATGAACTCGGATCGGGTATGATTAAGGATTAGATCTATCTAAAAAAAAGCTTGAATAAAAATAAGCAATCAAAAATAAGCTAAAATAAGCTCACTCGAAAAGCTCTAAATCAAAAACAATATAAAATAAGCAAGTCTAAATAAGCTATAGAAGTAGCTTATTAAAATATAAGCTTAAGAGATGGGATCCAAAAATAAGCTATAAGCATGAGCTTATTTGGAAATAAGCAAAAGAAGAGAAAGAGTAGAAGAATAAGCATAAAGAAAAGTAAAAAGTAAATAAGCATTAATAAAAACCAACCTTAAAATCAACATCATCATTCATGAAAAATAAGCCAATACAATAAGTTGAGAATAAGCTAAAAAGCTTTTACAATAATAAGCTAAACTATTCTACTCCTAAAACTACACTACAACTACTATGTGAAAATACCTACTAAATCTAACTCCCTATGCTGCTGCTGATGCGTTTGTATATATAGCCCAAGTGGGTGTGGAGGGGCAGATTCATCATTTCAGGAGGTTCAGACGTGTCCTAGTGCAAAGTCCGGGATTATTATAGTCATTTCGTCCCAACGCGTTATTAATACGCTAATGATTACCGAACCTTGTAACCGCCAGCCGGATCCACCAATGACAACGTGTCACGTCAGCTTCTAGAAGATCCCAATGATTGGCTTGGATCCCTAGTTGCTACAGTACCTCGTAACCGCCACTGCCACACTGCCACCTCGTACCCGAAGCTATAGTACCTCGTACCTCGGATCCGTACCTGCCACCTGTCCAAACTTGTAATTTTAATGATTAGTTTGCCACGTGTCACCACCTGAGTGGTGCCACGTGGCGTAGGCATTGTTCCGTCACCGTCACCGGAGCCATCGCCGGAGCACCAGTCAACGGTGGTCAACGGCGGTCCACCACCTGTCAACCACCGTCGGACCACCGGTCAATGGCGGCGGTCAATGGTGGCGACCGATGGTTAACTATGGCGGTCCATGACGGTCAAATGTGGCGGTCCACCATTGACCACCGTCGGACCACCGGTTAACGATGGTTGACCGCCAGTCAACAGGCGGGTCAACGGGCCAGGTAAGGTCGGGTCTTGGGCTGGGTCGCCACGTGGCATGCCACGTGGATCCACGTGTTAGCCACGTGTGCCCACGTGGATGCTGACTTGGACTTTAACAACTACACCCCAAGCAAAATCGAACTCGGGACCTCTTGTGTAGAAACCAATGACTCTAGCCGTTAGGCTAGAGCATGGTTCTAATTATATTATGCCATTTTTAATATATAAGGGTTAATATGTCTGGGTTAGATTCATTAATATAAAAGGTTCAATAATGGCAAAAAAGGTTCAAATATGAATGGCCGGTACCGTTGGACTTGTAATTTTGCACTCTTTACAATGGTGTGATCGAGGAATATTAACGACTTCGTTTGAACCTTGATAAACGTAAAAACGTCGTCGAAAGTCACCCGAAAATTACCGTTTTTGCTTTGTTTTCAATCCTTTGTACCTGTAAGACATAAAAACACAATACAAACATATTTGGAACATATTTATCCATATTTTAGTGTTTTAGTCCGTTTATTAGCATTTTCTGTGGTAAAAATGATGTGTGTTTTAGCACACATCACTTTTCTCGTCTGATATTTTTATTTTGACTAGAAATGTGTAAAAGGAATTTGATGATGATGGTGTTTAAATTTATGTTTACCAGAAATGAAAAATCTAAGGTTTTGGACAATGTGTGTATGAAAAATGTCAGGTTTTCGGACAAGCCTCACCAGCTATTACAAGAGCAAGCACTTAAAGTCCTCGTCATGTGACCATTACAATGATCAAACGAGCCTTGATGAAGCCATTTTGTGTGATGACATCAACCAAAGCATGTAATGCGTTGCTGCTTATGTGATGGGTTCTTGATATCGCATGAGAGTTTGTGTGGTATGGCATAACATGATAGTGAGTTTTAACCATCAAGCAACCAAGAAATGGTTTTTTTGTGCAGTATGTTTATCATAAACTTCAAAGGTAAATTATATTCCAGCTATTTTTGTAATTTTATGCAGATCTTGTCATTTTGGTATCGATATTTGAAGGAATTCAATTATTATTGTTTTGTGGCTTTATAAAATCAAATCAACAACGATTTTTCTTAATACAGACTCTTTCTTTATACGTTTTTTCTTCATTGATGAAAAATAGTCCAGGAAGAAAAAAGCTAACGTATTGTTTAAGTGCTATTGAATTTTGAGATATCAAGGTATAGAATGACAAATGAAACAGTAGTTATCGACTATACGCTGATCATGTTGGTAATGTTATTCGAACTTTGGTGTATAGGAATCCATCGATTGATACATGGATCAATAGCATTTGTTTACAACCCTTTACCCAAGAAAAATTACCAGTATCAAAGCATTGACAAGGTAAAAAAATGATTGGCGTTACGTTCTCCTTTAACACTATTATTTTGTCTTCATTAATTAAATTTAAATAAAGTTATTTTATAGTAATTGCATTTGCAGGTCGAAAAAGCAAGGTGAAAATTCAGGCAAATGCAGGATAGCAGGAGGAAGAGCTAGACACATATATTCTATTAATTTGGGCTTTTATTATCGTGAACTTGATCGTTTTGCCACCAAGTCTCTCAACTTAAGCTGGATAAGATATGTAAACGAGTATACATCACCATGAACTTCTGAGTTAAGAGATACGAGGAACAGTCATAGTGTTTATAGATGGGCTATTGTAAATGGCCTTGTGGATGGAAGTTCTATATATATAATATATAATATCTCTAGTATATCTGATCATATATCACTCTCGAATATAGAATATATAAATATATCTATAATATCAATATATCAATATAGATCATTAAAAACTAGCAGTCATGCATCTTGAGCAAGAATTTGCTGGCATAATTCTTAACCTTACTCAGCTATATTTTACTCAGGACATTAATAAGGTAGAAAATCAGAATACATAGGTTTGGGATTTTCCTATATAATAGTTTACCTCTTATGTTTAAAAATAGAAAAGCCTTATAGACAGCATAAATTTTGCCTACTTTAGAGCTCAACTAAAAACCCTTTAGTCATAAAGAATAAGATCAATTATTAAAATTGTTAGAACTCCATACACCTCCATCTTTGTAAGTAAAACCCTCTACACAAAGGACAAGGATAGTCCGACAACAGTTACAAGATACCCATAATTATCTATTTTTATAAAGTTTTTCTAAATTTGTGTTGCTTTTAATTTGATGTGTGTTTTTATTTGCTCCTTGCTATTGTATATCATGATGATATACATTTAATATAAGAGTTTAGTTTTTTCGTTCTAATATTATATCCTTTAACGTGATTTTATCAACATTTTACTCATTATATTGTCTTTTAAAAAAATTTTGGAGCTAGCCGCCCATCGGGCGGGCCTTAAAGCTAGTACACACATATTTCACTCTTTACAAAATTTTTCTTCCTTACTCCTCTCTTGTTACTTTGACCGGCCATCACACACACACACCAAATTCGTCAATTTTTCCGACATGCAATACAATCTGAATACAAAATATTAATCCTTGTGTTAAGGCCTACGTTTCCATATAATAAAATCCTACATGCAATGGGTTTTGAAGAAATTTGTTTTCGGGTTTAATTCAAGTGTTTTGATTGAAAAGGGTGTTGTACAAGAGTTAGATTAGTGATATGTTAGCCCGTATATTATACCTTGTATTATTGTAATGGGCTTAGGCCTGAGTCTAGAATATTCCTCATTCTTGTATATTATGATTCAAGATATTGATAATGATCACACAGACTTTATACCACTTACATGGTATCACGCCACCAAAATCGATCCTAACCCTAAAAACCCTAAATTTTCTTTTTCTTCTTTTTTTTGTTTTGATCTACTATGTGCTTAGGTCACACACATATTGTTAATAGCGTGCAAGGTCACATATTAGTTATAGAACATGCAAGGTCACTATTCTCTTTGGTGTGCACGGTCACATCTTTATATTCCCACTTATGTTTGTGCTTCGTGCCCTACTTCACAGTCCCCTACGAACACTACAAACCTTCAAACCCTTACACTTTCCTGTGTTTAAACCAAACACGTCAACAACTTCTTTATGACTGGACCTGACTCGACACTGCTCCCTATCCCCTTATCTGAAATTTTTTCCTTTGTCACGCATCATCACTTTCTTACGAGGGTTCTGGTGAAGCTTGATCTTGATAATTAGAACTACGGGTCATGGGAGTATTTCTTTGAGTAATTGTGTGCTAGCTATGAAGTTGACAAATACCTTTATACCCCCGAAATTACTTCTAGTTCATTGGCACCACTCACCCCCGAAGAACTCAAGATTGATAAGATTGTGCTCTCGTGGTTCCTCTTCACCCTTTTTGATTCACTTCGAGCTAGGCTTGTTGTAGCACACCCCAGGTCTGCTAAGGAAGCATAGGCCCTTATTTCTGACATTGTCAAGGACAATAAAAGGTCCCGAACTAATGCCTTGAAGGCCGAGCTTCGTTCCATCAAGCTTGGAGATCAAAGTATGGAATCATATTTTCAAAAGATTGATTCCCTCATCAATATTCTCACAAGTCTTGGTGCACATGTTAATGACGAGGATGTGGTTCACTATGCCATTGAAGGACTCCCGAAAACATATAATCAAGTTTGTGGCTATATGCATTGGAAGGACACTTTTCCCGATCTCAAAATGGCGCGTTCGTTGTTGATCACCGAAGAGATGCGTTTGAAGTCCAAGGCTCTTGCCTTGCCTGTGGATTCCTCTTCTCCTATGGTCCTAGTGGCCGAATCAGGTAATAATCGTCGTTCTTCATCTATGCCTCAAGTTAAGTCTTCGAGACCTTGTTTTAATTATGCTAAGGGAACTTGTCGGTATGGTAAATCGTGTCGCTATGTACATGATCCTAATGCTCGCCCAAGTAATGCTAATAAGGGTAGTGTGACTAGTGGGAATTCTACTAATGATCTATTGACTCGGTTACTTGCAAGTTAGGAAATATGAATATTAGTGCTCTTGTGTCGCATGTTAATACACCAAATACTACACCAATAGCTTTTTATACTAGTCCCAGTCTACAAATTGGCCCAGTCCAAACCCCACCACCCGGGTTCCAACAACAGGCCCCATTACCCTATTATTATTCTTCCCTTGCTGGCCCAAGCTCTAATACTATGGCCCAGTTTGTTCCTCTTGTGGTTGGGCCTGTTTATACACCTACTGGCCATGTTCCTACTGCTACGACCCAACATGCTAACAATGTTACTACTGGATCAGTTTTGCCACATCAGCCCATTGGTCATCCGGTTGTAGGTCAGGCCTAGTCTCTTCAGCCCGGTACCACTATTTTCGCCAATACTCTAGGACAAGCTACATTGTTACCACAAGCTTCTACTACCGAGACTCTCCATGACACCATTACCGGTGCATGGAATATGGATACAGGTGCAAGCTCTCACTTAAATAACTCTGTTTATAGTTTAAGTACTGTTTTAAATTCGTGTATGTATTCGTCTGTTTCGGTTGGTGACGGATATTCCATACCTGTCACTAACACTGGCCATAACATTTTGCCAACTCCTTCTAGATCCTTACACCTTAATAATGATCTTATCACTCCTCATATTATGAAAAAATTAATTTTTGTTTGCCAATTTGTTCGTGATAATGATTGTACTATTGAATTTGACTCTTTTGGTTATTCTGTTGAGGACTTTGATAACGCTCGGATTATACATGTTTCTATACGCGTTATCAATGCTTTTATGCATACTTATTAGTTAAATATAAGAACTTTTGGTATAGAATCGAGTATATTTTCTATTGTAGGTTCTAAGTACGTTTCATGAAAGAAAACGGAAAAATACACGAAGATTTGAAGCTTAAACAAAGAAATAACTGAAGATAAAGATCTCCTGACACCTGTTCACTGTTTTGGCCATAACTCGGTCATACGAACTTCGTTTTAGTTGGTTCAAGTGGCAACGCGAAGAGAGTTCAATTATCTACAACCTTGAAAAAAATCTAAGTGCTAAAAACGCCCCAAAGTGTGGCGGTTTTACTAAATGTGCGGCACACTTTTCATCGAATTTAAAAGAATTAAAGGTAATTAAATGCTAAGTGCATTAACACCCGATGTGCGGTGCACAAATAAGTTTATGCAGCGCACTTTGACCCCCGAACAGCCTATAAATACACTCCTTGGCTCTCCTATTATATATATCTCACATACAATCTTATATCTTACACATACATATTCATTAGAGCCATTGGAAAGGATGAAGGAGTGGTGCGGATCCTTGGATCCAATGATCCAAACACCCCTTTAATCTGCCACTCACCGCCATGTAACCACCATAAACCACCACCATATCGATAAATTTCCTAGTTCTAACACCATATCAAGACCACATACCATCCATTTCCATAATCTAAACACTTTACTTGATTTCTTGGAGGATTCACACCAAATTCTCTTAAGATCATCACCATAAACCTTGTTACCAAACACTCTATTTGGTGATATATTAGGGATTTCCAAAAGTTACTTGGTATACTTTAGGTTATCTCAGTAGCATTTGGTTGTTGGTTGATCATGGAACTATTAGTTTTGGGTTGGTGGTTGTTGTAGTCAAGATATTGGTATTGTTACTTTGTTCTCATATGTGAAACATGAATAATATTTGGATGATTTTGCTATGACCTATGAATATACATGTTTATGAATTCGATGCTATCTTGCTTAGATAATTGTTTATCTTTTGGAATATCATTGCAATTGAAATAGGCCAAAAGGGTTAATTGTCTTGATGTATTTTGAACCGTTTGTCTATGACGTGTCAATATCATACTTGTAAGAATTGTGTGGTAAATCAATAAACAACCCAAGTAGACTAATGTTTATGATCCTTCCTTATATTGACCAACTAGGTTGGGAGGAATTCATATTTATGCGTATTTGATATAAACCATTCTTAATGCACTCGTGATGATATAGTATATAGGCCGAAAGGATTCTATGTTATCATTGGTAGATATGCTTGCTATTATGATTACCCATCATATATGACTTGTATGATTTCGTTTATATAAAGTCTTGCTCTATTTCTATCTATTATGTTATGTGAATCATGTCTTTTTCCTTGCATGCTTTATACACACGTTTTGGCTATTTCATCTGTGACAATCAATTAGCTTTGTTACTTGATAAACAATCTGTGAATTGCTACAAATCCTGTGGAACGACCTGGACTTACCTAAAGCAATACTATACACGAACGGGTATACTTCCCGAGTGTTGTGTTTTTAGTAAAAATCAGTATTTCTAGTTACTATAAATTTAAAGCTTGGAAAACACACATCAAGTTTTTGGTGCCGCTATCGGGGATTTGTTTAGTTATTTGCAGATTGTTTGCTAGTCTTGTGCATGCTTCGTGTGTTTAAATCTCTTTAAATCTTTAAAATATGTCTGCTGTTGCAGAAAGTATGGTGCACAATTAACCTTGTGCGTCGCACTTCCCCTATTCCCATTTGTTATTTTGCAGGAAGTATGTTGGTTTCACACCAACACCGCCGCACTTATCCTCTGATAATCCTCTTCTCATTCGCCGTACAGTTTTTTGGCAAACTGACCCAAAATTCTTTAGGAAGTACGCCGCACTTTACCCAAGTACACCAAACTTTCTACAGAATTTTCACCAACAGAATCTAATTTCAAACCAAAACCCAAACAAAACCTCGCAAATTTCTAGTCTCAGGTATGTGATCATTTGAAATCCCATTTTATATGATTATACGCCTTATAATTGTGTGAATATTTAGTTTGTCATTCAAAATTAAAAACCAAAAAGATTTTAATTCTTACTTCATTTTGATTTTGACATGTTCTTGTTCATATAATAAAACCATGCTCTTTGTTTGTCAGTTTTTGTTATGTATGTGTGTTGCATGTTTTGTTTTGTGTCATGTGCGTATATATGATAAAAAAATTTAATCTAAAAAAAGAGTTAAAATTATAAAACATAAATTTTCTAAAAATCTGTTTGTATATGTTTGTGTATGTTTGCATACGTGCTAAAAAAAAGAGGCTTAAAAATGTTAAAACTATAAATCTTAAAAATTAGTTTTGAATTTCCTTTTGTTTAGTTGGTGTGTTTGTGTTTGTCTATTTATGTGTTTGCATGTGTTTGTATTTTGTGATATTAAATAATAAGTGAAAAAAAATCTAAAAATATGTTTTTGTCATAATAAAACCGCCGCACATTTGTTGGTGTGCAGCGGCGCACTTGTATCAATTTTTGCCGCGCTAATATTTTGAATATTTGAAGAATTATAAAAAAATTGGGTTAAAAGTACGCCGCACTTTCTTTTAAGTGCAACGCACTTCTGGTCTGAAAAAATAATAATAATACATAAATAAAAAATATCTAAAAAAATAATATAAAAATATAAAATTTCATATATATATATATATATATATTGAGTAAGGATCAAATGAGAAGAAAACTTATAATAAGAATGATAAGAAGAAACCACAACCACACATTTCAGATGCACCTATAAAAATACATGCATATCCTTACAAAAATTCTCTGTTTTCTATTAAAATGTGTGGTTAGAAATCCTTCTTATTCTTTTTATTTTAGTTTTTTTCTCACTTGATCCCTTCCTTATATATATATATATATATATATATATATAATAATAGTATTTAGTATATATATATATATATATATTTTATATATATATTATATATATTATATCTATATATATTATTACTTATATAATTATTGTGTGCTAAAAATATAAAAATATATAAAACCCAAAAATATTTGTTTTAATATTCTTTGTAGTTATAAGTTTTCATACCATAAATAATTATTATGTGTATAATATGTATTTGTCTTTAAACCAAAACTCATATAAAAAAATCTAAAAATCCAAAAAGATTTTATGTGTGCTTGTTTTAGTAAATTGTCTATAAATAAAAATTTTATATATATAAAAAATTGTTTGAACTTGTGTGTGTGTATCGCTAGAAACCCTCATGGAATATAACTCGTCCAACTCGGGGCCATCGCGGGTTTAAAGGTCTGTTGCATACGCTAAATGCTAATGTGTTGCCTACGAAAGTGCAGCTTTTGTATTTTACGGTTTCGTAGTTTGGCGCGATAGTTTTTTTGTGTTTATTTTGTAGATTAAATAAATATGTGAAGCTTAGATGGTGGTGATACTTATCACTTTGGGATTTAATATATTTTGATCAGTATATTACATGTAGTAGAATACACATGTTTGGCGTTCCGTTTCACGGCCATAAATTAACAAAAGTAATTATGAGCCTCGGGTTGTTTCGTTCTCTTATATTTATTTCTCCCATTATCCTACTTTAAATTTACTATCTAAATTACACATAATGCTCAACTTAAGTGTGGGGGGAAAATAAATTGAAAAATTAGACTCATTATTAATTTCTTAGTTTTGTTCGTCCTCGGTAATCTATAAATCTAATCTTGTTTTTTAAATTTCTTTTGCCACTTAGGTTAATATATTAGAATAAAAACGTAGTAAATAAATAAAGTTTTAAAATCAAAGATGTGTCCCGATTAATAAAGCAGATCCGACTCGGGATTGAATAAACATATGACTTGGGCATTTATTATACGATTCCATATAATGTCTGTTTTGAGGATTTTGAGCCTGTATATAGCATAGTATTTTATGCTTGATTTTTTGATTCTGAGTTGTGCCGGTGATTTATGGATTCTAGAAACTTGTGCTTGAAAATCATTACGGAAGACCGCAGTAGAGATAACTTCGCGTGTATAGGTAATTTTTAAGTTGGAAAAAGAGGCAACTTAGGATTTAACCCAAATTAGCCCATACATTTAACATATTCTTTTAGCTAATTACACTGATTAGCTAACCACCTAAATAAAACCCTTTTGTTAGCACTTATCTTTAGTGCTAGATACCCCTAGTTTAACCCGCTAAGTCATTCTATTCATTTTTCTCATCCACTAAAAAAATATAAAAAAATAACCTTTAGCCTAGCCTTACCCCTTGTCGAAAGTCTCTATGGTTGGTTGCTAGTTGCTCGGTATAATTGGTTGATTTTTGCTTATGGTTTGCTCGCGCTTTGCTATGAGTGTTGCGCCATTTCAATGAAGATGAAGAAGGCCTGCTTCATTTTTGTATTTTTTTGTGGTGTATTCTTATCTTAAGTGTGGGGGAATTGTTAGTTGTGTGAAGGATTGATTAAAAGGAAAAAAATGAAGAAAAAATTTGAAATGAAAAAAAAGTGATGAAAAAGAAAAAAAGAAAAAAAAGAGAGAAATTGAAGTATGAATAATAGTTGAGATGTTGGTTGTTGGTGACGTATTGTTATATCATTTGTACAAGTTTGAGGTTGGTTTATTCGATACCTCGCATGTTTATAGATTGTCGTAACTAGCAACATGGGTTTCTTGGACTTGTTGACATGTATATTATAAAACCAATTCTAGTATATATTTCCCATGCCTTATCCATACCCCGTATGAACCCGAAGCCTGTACATTACAACCCGAATAAAAGTTCTCTTTTAACATTTATATACGAGTGTCTGAGTGAATTCTACTTTCTTTCTTCGTGAGGTGCTTAGTCATGTTATACAGCTTGAAGATCGTTGGGTATTGTCAAACATCTCCGCTTTCGCATATTAAAAATCATAAATATTTTTAAAATTCTATGTTTGTTTTGTAAAGCTTATTATTTTTTCTTATTTTGCTTGAGGGCAAGAAAACTCTCAAGTGTGGGGGAGGGTGCTTGCGCCTTTTGCACTTACTTATTACAAAAACTAAAAATATTTTCGATAATTTCACACCCAATCAAAAAAAAATTTAAAAATAAAATATCAAAAAATAATAATAAAAATATCAAAATTTATATATATATATATATATATATATATATATATATATATATATATATTTCTGTCTTGTTACTTAGGACCATGTTTATAAAATTTCTTTTCTTAGATTTGCTTGAGGGCAAGCAAAGTTTTAAGTGTAGGGAAATTTGATAACCCTCAAATTATACAGGTTTCTATACGCGTTATCAATGCTTTTATGCATACTTATTAGTTAAATATAAGAACTTTTGGTATAGAATCGAGTATATTTTCTATTTTAGGTTCTAAGTACGTGTCGTGAAAGAAAACGAAAGAATACACGAAGATTTGAAGCTTAAACAAAGAAATAATTGAAGATAAAGATCTCCCGACACTTGTTCACTGTTTTGGCCATAAATCGGTCATACGAACTCCGTTTTAGTTGGTTCAAGTGGCCACACGAAGCTAATTCAATTATCTACAACCTTGAAAAAAGCCAAGTGCTGAAAACGCTGCAAAGTGCGGCGGTTTTACTAAATGTACGGCGTACTTTTCATCGAATTTAGGAGAATTAAAGGCAATTAAATGCTAAGTGCATTAACACCCGATGTGCGGCGCACGAATAAGTTTGTGTGGCGCACTTTGACCCCCAAACAACCTATAAATACCCTCCTTGGCTCTCCCATTATATATATCTCACATATAATCTTATATCTTACACACACATTCATTAGAGCCATTAGAGAGGACGAAGGAGTGGTGAGGATCCTTGGATCCAATGATCCAAATACCCCTTTAATCCGCCACTCACCACCATCTAACCACCATAAACCACCACCATATCGATAAATTTCCTAGTTCTAACACCATATCAAGACCACATACCATCCATTTCCAGAATCTAAACACTTTCCACTTTGATTCTTAGAGGATTCACACCAAATTCTCTTAAGATCATCACCATAAACCTTGTTACCAAACTATTAGTTTTGTGTTGGTGGTTGTTGTAGTCAAGATATTGGTATTGTTACTTTGTTCTTATATGTGAAACATGAATAATATTTGGATGATTTTGCTATGACCTATGAATATACATGTTTATGGATTACAAGTTATCTTGCTTGGATAATTGTTTATCTTTTGGTATATCATTGCAATTGAAATAGGCCGAAAGGGTTAATTGTCTTGAAGTATTTTGAACCATTTGTCTATGACGTGTTAATATCATACTTGTGAGAATTATGTGGTAAATCGATAAACAAGCCAAGTAGACTAATGTTTAAGACCCTTCCTTATGTTGACCGACCGGGTTGGAAGGAATTCATTTTTATGCGTATTTGATATAAACTATTCTTAATGCACTTGTGATGATATAGTATATAGGCCGAAAGGATTCTATGTTATCATTGGTAGATATGCTTGCTATTATGATTACCCGTCATATATAACTTGTATGATTTTTTTTATATAAAGTCTTGCTCTATTTCTATCTATTATGTTATGTGAATCATGTCTTGTTCCTTGCTTGCTTTATACATACGTTTTGGCTATTTGATCAGTAACAATCAATTAGC
>BQNB010133179.1:3049-18508 GCA_026074375.1 Tanacetum coccineum
CTCTTGGTCGTTAAGTCTCGAAGGATAAGGTATTGGCAGTTTAGGATTAGTCTTCGGAGCAACTTCGGGTTCCAGAATCGGGTCTTGGACAACCGGAGGTTGGACGTGTGTGGTACTTCCTAAACTTGTATTTTGCACCTAGTCCTTTGTCGCCTTGGTTTTACGTTCCACTTCCTTCAGGAGAGGATAAGGAGTAGGTGGAATCGAAGGTCCATCATAAGCAACACCACTACGGGTGGTAATAGCTTTCACGTCTCCTCTCAGGTTAGCAACGGTATTACTAGGAAGTGATCCTGAACCCGAGGGACTTTGTATTTGGAAAAAACTGCTCATTATGTTTTTAATTTCATTGCTCATCATGTTTTTTTATCTCATTTTGATTTTTTTTCATAGAAGTCTCAAAATCGTTCCTCATTTCCATTCTCATATTAGTTATTTGATTTTGCATAGCTCTCATATTTGTCTCATTAATCTTGATATAGTTCGATAACTCATTCGAAGGTTGAACTTGAACTTGATTATTCGGAGCTTGAAAATTGTTGTTTCCTTGATTAAAGTTTTGCCCTCTTCCTTGATTATTCGGAGCTTGATAATTTCCTTGATTTTGATTTTGATTGTATCGGTTTTGATTATTTTGCACATTCGGTTAATTGAAACCGGGTGGTCCGAGGTAATTATTTGAGAGATAGCTAAGCAAATTACGATCACCTTGCGGTTGGTAGGAATTACCCCCCGAATTATAGTTACCCGTAGTAGCATAAGCGGCCTCTTGAGTGTAGCCACCGACAGCTGGGCACTCCGTATAACGGTGTGGACCACCACAAGTCTCGCAACTTGGGATAACAACATTTACTTGTTGATTAGATTAGCTCATTTTCAAAATGACATTGGACAAATCGTCTAATTTCTTATTGAGAGTTGCTATTTTGGGAGACGAAGAAGTGGTAGATTGGTATGTGCTTAAATACACATGCCTTTTACCTAATAAAATGAGCTAAAAAGACCAATAATGACCAAAAATACATGAAAAATGCATTGTATATGTGTATTTTATGATTTGTATTATGCAGGAAACGGATATATCTAAAATGGACAAAAACGAAGCAAAAAGGACAAAACCCGAGCACGAAATTAAAAGAGTGCAAGAAATCGAAGCCGAAGGCGTATTTATCTTTAATAGGCCAACCCGTACCTATTTTAATGGGTCAGGTCAGGCCATTAAGGTTTATACTATAACCTAAAACCAAAGTCCAAAATAATGAATCCTTAACCCATTTACTTCCTATCTTATATATCTAGGCCCAAATCAAGCCCAAGACAAACTCCCTACCCATGGTTAACACCCATTTATAAAACCCTGGGTCAAACACAGTTACTGTTTATCCCTTACCTCCTTTCCCTCTCATTTTTACACACATTACACGCACACAGGGTAAATCCCTCCTCATTCATACACACGCTCATACTTCTAGAAGGTTATCACCTGACACGTCTGACACCACCTATGACACGCTGGCAATCCTCTATGTTGTGATTGGTTGAGAAATGTGGAGAGGATCCAAGGGATGAGAGAGATGATTAAATGATTCAAGGGTCAGGATTAAAGTTGGGGGAGCGTCTCAAGAGCCTAGAATCTTCCTCACATCACTATAAATAGAGCTCTCCACACTCAGCTGAAGGAATATCTAGCTTAGGAGTAGGAGTAGTGTAGGTAGCTTAATTAGTAGCTTATTTTGTCATTTTAGCTTATGGTTTTCTCTTTAATGTAATTTCCTTTTAAAGCAGCTTGTAATCTCTTTTAATAGTAATAAAATTACATGTTTCTTTTAAATTGTGTCTTTAATTCATGTTTTACTTTTAAAGCAACTATGGTTTAAATGTGTTTTGATTTAAGCTAATAAGCTCATTAAGCTCTTTTGTTACCTAATAAGCTAGTTCTAACTCAGTTAAGCTCTCTAAGGCTTAACTGAGTAAGCTAATCATCTCAAATTCACTCAAAATACCTCAAACTGTTGAATAAGCCATTTGGGAAGATAAGCCAAAAATGGAAGGGCTTATAGGGCTTATTCTTAGCTTATTATTAAGCTAGCTTATAGATAGCTCATTTGAGCATTTGTGTGATCCTTGTTTGAGCTACGATCAAGGTACACCATCTCTTTACTTAATTTTTAGCTTAATTACTATTTGCTTATTATTTTGTTTGTTTGTGCTTAATCTCTGTTAGTTATTGCTTATTTGTCCTTAATTTTCCTTATGCTATATCTGTTTTTATATATCTCAGCTTAATTCAGCTTTTCATAGTTTAAATATGTAAATCAAGTTTTTAAAAGGGTGTTTGGCACAAGCAGCACTAACACTTGTTAGTGCTGCCTAAGCCACCTTGGCCTTTTAATCAGTTTTAACCAGCCTTAATTTAGTCCTTAAGTTAGTTTTTGCAAGTTTTTAAAGTCTACATATCAAGTTTTAGGTATTATCTAAACAAGGTTTGAATTTGTGGTAATCTAGTTTAAAATTCAGTTTATTTGATTTGATTTTGATTAGTGGCTTGTTGGTGTCATTTTCTTGCTTGTTTTTGGTCATGAATGCAGTAGATTAGATTTAGTATAAGTGTGTTCTTGTCTTTTGAGTTTTAGTCTAAAACTGTCTTAGTGTCTTAGTCTCATTTTCAAAGTTTTAAAAGTCCAATTTTCAACAGCAAAATTAGATTGGATTAAGCTTGTTTAAGGGTCTGATTATGATAATATAAGTTCATTTGATATCAAGCTTCATCTGTTTTAACTTTTTGAGTTTTTACAATAGCTTTTACTAGCTTAAAAATAGGGCTGCATATTGCCATTTTCAAACTTCAAAAAAGCTAAAAAGAGATTAGTTAATCTGTCACTTTTCCAAGTCCTTTTTTCTAGCTTATTTCTAAACCAATTTTCTTAATTCCTGTTTTTATGTGTCCTTTGGATGTTAAATTTAATCTGTTTTCAGTCTCCAACTTATTTCCAAGTGCTTATTAGGTCTTAATTTTAGCATAAAGTTAGCCATTTTTCATTTAAAACTGCTTGTTTTAGTCAGAATCCATTCTAGCTTTTAAAGAGCTTTTCAGCTCATTTTGTTGATTAAAACCTTTTCACATTTGCTTATTAGGTCTAGGTAGTTATAGGTTTTCAGCTTATTTACTTTTTATTTGCTTATCAAGTCTAAAATTAACAAACAGTTTAGCTTAAAAAGTCTTATAATAGAATTTTGCCATTCTGTCATATTCCAAGCTAGCTTAATCCAGCTTAATTCAAGGTTTTAGAAAAAGTTCATTTTATAAAATTAGCTTATTTTAACTAGTTCTTTTAAAGTTTTAAAAAGAAAATCAAGAAAAAAAAGTTTTATCAAAAAGAAAGGTCACAGGGTTTGAACCTGTGACCTCTCCTTCACAACACACACTCCTTACCGTCATGCCCTTGGGTCTTTTTCATCATATGCTTGTTTCATTTATTAGTTAAGGATGTTCTTATTAATTGATTATCCGTGCTTATTTGCTTATTTATTGCTTATTAGTTCAGCCAATTTTCAAGTTGTCATTTTTCATAGATTCCTAATAGGTTAGAGTATTTTTCCTAATTTTTCCAAAATTTTAATAATTAGTTTGCTATTTTTAATAATTAATTTAGATTAAATCTGTTTTTAATTCATAAAAAAATAAAATATTTGCATTGTAAGATTTTAAAGTTTAGTTTGCTATATTTTTGTTTTCCCGTTAGCCGTTAAGTTTCCCGTTAGGTGTTTATTTATCATTTGCATTTAATTGTGCTTTTAATTCTAGTTTAGCGTGTCTTTTATTTTTTTCCATTTGCGTTATTAGAATTAGAAACCAAACCCAAATCTTTTATGACAATCATGCTCGATTCCCGACATAAACGTGAATTTCCATTCACCTCTCACCGAGGAGAACGATACCCGTGTTGATTACTTATTATTCTTTCCTAGGAATAATTTGTATGATACTTTGCTTACATATATGTATATGTATTTTTATAAATATATATATTATATTAAGAGGGGTTTTTGAACGAACATTCAAAAATGGGGCATGTTGTCAGGGTGTGGGTGTAGCGATTTTTACGAATTGTTCGTGTTCGAACCTTGAAGATCCTTTCCCCATGAAAGTTTTTGTTTTATTTTATATAAAAATACAAAAATATTTTACACTTCTATTCTTATTTTCTTTTAATATTGAAATTAATTGTTTGTTAAATTGTCGTGACGGCTCACCTTTAGTAAACAAACTATAAGAGAGGTATAAGGAGGGTCGATCCTACAAACTTCGACCCAAAAGGAGAAGGTTTTTAAAAGCTTCGCGCTTACCCGCTTATCCGCTTCGTTGTGCGTTTTCTAGAGAGCTACTGTGCACTATTGACTTTCGGTTACCAAAAATATTTTTCTTAATTTTTATTATTTCTTATGAAAAATCTATAAATATTCTTCTTTATCCTCTTATTCGTTTAATTCTTATTCTCTTAACCTTCTTAGCCGATAATTCTTCAAAATGTCTTGGTTTTCAAGATGCTCGTGGTGTGGAGGTCCATTTAATGGTGGAAATTGTCGGCATTGTACCAATGTGAGTTTCAGAGATGAGCCCGTTTGTGACTATTCTTATAATCAAACTCCTGATATTTCTAACCTACATTCACAACCCCTAACATCTTCGTTCAACCAATTTCGTTGTTTTCATTGTAAAGATCCGTTAGGAGATGGTGTACGTTGTCAACAATGTACATGTGTGAGGTGTGGACATTATCTTGGAGATGGATTTTGTTCATTTTGCAATTCTGAAGCTGGAAATTCATTCATTAATGATTCAAATCCAAATTCTTTCAATGATCCTCCAAATTTTTCTAACTACCCTCCACAACCCCAGTTTAAGACATACTCGTACGAGTTATGTGGAAATGATTCTCACAATGGTTATGATTGTCCACCATGGTTCCTGTTTGTCTATGAGCAGGAATCGAGCTACAATCAAAACTTTAGTGATAATTATTATCCACAAAATTCATCGAGTTTTCCACAACAATATCTTTGCTGGGAAAACTATTTCAATGTCACCCGATGAATCAAAACTATTTTGAGCCTGACTATTCCGGTTTTGACCAACCCTCGTAATATTCCATCAATCATCAAGAAGACCTTAATCAGCAAGATGTGCATGATAGATGGGAAGAACTTCTCAACATGATACGATCATTTTGTGAAAAGTTTCTTCAACAAAAGTAGGCGACTAGCATCGATCAATCACCTCTTCAAGAAATAAGTATCCAAGATATGGAGAATCTAAAGCAGCATTATTTAGATGAAATGTTAAGTTTAATTAATGACTTACAGATTAAAGATTATCGTTATGAGAAAATAGCTATTCATTTTAGGAGGGAATGTGAAAATATGATTGCTTGAGCTTAAGGTAAATTCATGGAAGGTATTGTGATTATATAAGAAAGAGCTTCAGCGTCTAGAACAGGTGGCTAATCTTAGTACTTATCCTTCGCAACGTTTCAAATCTTTTTGCTATGATGACGATGATGGCTATGATTACGAGGGAAGTTCTATTCCTTTGAGAGATATTATTTCTGAACTTCCTCTATCAATTACAATCACACCCGACTTACCGATTACGGAATCTCTCATCATGGGGGATGAGCATCTTAGCACTATTCCTAAAAAGGAATAAGACAAATTCATAAAGTTTAGTGTTGAGGACTTTGTTCCAATCCCAAGTGAGTCCGAGGATACTTCCAAGAGTGATAGTGATTGTGATTTACCTTTGTGTGATGGTTTTTCTCCCATTAACATTTATGAGGAAAAATCCATGACTTTCTCTAACCCTCTTTTCGATTCAAATGACAATTTTACCTCTAGTGATGACGAGTCACTAACCGATGAGGACGTTCCGGAAGACATTGTTAAAATTTACTCGAACCCTCTTTTCGAATTCGATGACGAATATATCTCTAGTGACGTAAATCCTCTTTTTGATGAGGTGTTAGAGAACATCGAGAGTAAGTACTCTTATGTTTCTGACCTTGATGAGCCAGCTTTGTTAGTCACACCTCTTTCCGATGCTAATGAGGATGAATGTTTCGACCTAGGAGGCGATATTGATGAGATCGATGTTTTTCTAGATATTGTGGATGATTATTACGACTCAGAGGGAGACATTATCTATCTTGAGAGTTTACTTATTAAGGACACTACCCCTAATCTCCCTCCCGAGGTATTTTTAGATCATGACCCGAGAAGTTTAAAGGATAAACTTGATAAAGAAGATTTGAAGAGTATGGTCAAAGTTTTTGACCTCGGCATTCATAAGAAATTTTTTTCTCCAACATATGTGAGCTTATCATTTGAGGATCGCCATTATCTTTCTTTCACATATGTTATCTGAATTTTTCTTCCTTATTTCACCTATTCGGTGGAATATTCTTCTCTTCCCCTCTCCTCCGGGAGTGAGGATATCATTTTTGACCCCGACATCTCCGCTTTTCATTTTTCTTCTTTAGAGCCGGTGGCATATGAATATCTGATGGAAGTTTGCTCTTCCACTTGTTTCGTCCCTAATATCACGATGATATGGGGAGAGTCAAGCTAGTGACTCGCACAAAAACAAGCGCTTCGTGGGTGCCAACCCATGCTTATCCTTAGTATTAGTGTATTAATGAATAAGCGTGATGTGAGGAGGCTCGCCTCTTCCTTTCTCGTGTTTCGTGTTTTGTGTTTTGTGTCCAGGATTGCCCCGGATTATGAAGACTCTCGTGCTCATGGTTTTGTCCATCGTTCACTCGATCTTCAATCCTTAACATGCTTATTCATGGGAATCCGATATCCTAGATCTTATTTATTAACGTTTATCTATTAGCATACTTAATAAACGGCTTTAGATTTGCGTAGAAACCCCTTAATATTTGGATTATGCCTTGAAATTAGTATGGGGGTGACAGTCTCACATTAAGGACAATGTGTAGTTCTAGTATGGGGGGATCTTTCGATTTGATCTTACTTGCATTTGCCTTGTCTTCGCGTAACCCCGTTTTTCCACCAAAAATAGCAAAAATATGCCAAAATTTAAAAATTTCCAAAAATAGAATAAGTGTTTTGACATGAAGTTTTGCCTTTTAGAGAATAAATTTCGACTTGATGAGCATGTTGCGCTCCTAGCTTGCCCCTTAACTTATATAAAATTAAGCTTTTGCTAGTCTTTTATATACAAGAAGCTTTAAAACGCGAATTGTAGCTTGAAAAAGCCAAGAGTTTGCAAGTTTTCATGATAGACTTTAAATTTGCAAAGCTTGACTAAGCATACGCGGATCTTTTTAGTAAAGATTTTAAATTTGCGAAAAACAAAAAATGATAGAGTTTTATATAAGTTAGATGCTAAACATAGAGTAGTTGGATCTCTTTAAAGCTCATAGAGGTTAATTGTGGCTTTTTGCTCCCACTAGCTTAATAAACATTATATAATTGTTGAATAAATAAAGTTACTTTAGGTTTTTGCGATTCTTAGTTTAGATCACTTCGTAGAGATTTCTTCTGGTGAAAGTAAGGTACACATCGAGGTTTTATCATTGTTGTAGGAAATAGGCTTACCGATTCTTGACGGCTCGCTACCGTTGTCTAGGTAGTTAAAAGACCACAGGACTTGAAATTTGGCTAATAATAATAATTATGTAATAAACCGAAGCCGAAATAAGACCACTACCTCTTGCCGGCTCACAACCGATGTGGTAGTCGTTTAAAGGGTGGAGGTAATAATAATAATAAAACTGTGGGCTGATAAAAGTTTACTGCCTCTTGCCGGCTCACAACTGATGTAGCAGTCTTCTAAATAAGGCCTATAGTAAGAATAATAAATCCGAGACTGATAAAAGTTTGCTGCATCTTGCCGGCTCACAACCGATGTTGCAACCTTCAAAAGGTTGAGGATCACGAGAAGTTGAAAATAAGACTAATCGGACCCATGGTAAGGCTACGCAGACCGATGTAAAGTAGTTAAAGGACGATGGTTTAATAATGTTGCAATAATAATTATGATAAAGCCAAATTTCGACTTTCGGTCTAGTTAAATAAAAAGATATAACCCTAAATAGGTGATATTAGAACTTTATGTAGACCTTATTATATTCACCATATCGTTCTCTTTAGGAAAGGATTTCGAACTAATTGTAGTCTAAACCGGGTTTACTTTATATGAATAAGACATTAATTTATTTGTCACAAATAATAATAATAAAATCTTTAGAGGATTTAGGAAATAAGGGAGCGAAAAGTAGCTATGCATACACAATTAACATTTATGAGTAGTGTTAGCATCTTAACTTGTACTCCCTCCGTCCCATATTAAGTGTCCATTTTTGACTTTTTGAATTCTTTTTTTATAAACTTTTGACGTAAATATTTTTCTTTATGTTATATAATGCTTACTGAAATTTATACTAATGAAAAAATACATTCGAAACTCTATCATTATATTTTTGCATTGGAGTATCTTATAACATAAGAAGGAAATACATTAGGTAAAGTCAAGTTGAAGAAAAAAGACTTTCAAAAGTCAAAAATGGACACTTAATATGGGACGGAGGGAGTATTTAACAATGATTTCATTTTTAAGCTTGGTTTGGGGCGAGTGAAAAATCAAGGACGATGAATTTATCCTTTTAGTATTTCTTGTTCCGTGAAGTTATGATACGTATGAATAATAATAATAAATGCATAAAATTGGAAAAACTGGGGGCTTTTCAAAACTAGTGATTTCTTAATCCCCTTAGATGAACACTTAGCTACTTTTCGAGGTAATTAGTTTAAGGGGGTTGAAATTTTTGGTTTTCTAAGTGTGTTTATGACATTGCGTGAGGACACGACAATTGCTTAGTATGTAGGATTTTGGTATGTGCTTAAATACACATACCTTTTACCTAATTAAACAAGCTAAAAAGACTAATAATGACAAAAAATACATAAAAATGCATTGTATATGTGTATTTCGTGAATTGTGTCTTGCATGTATGGATATGTTACAAAAAGGACAAAAATAAAGCAAATACGAACAAAACCGAGCACGGGAAAAGAAAGAGCGTGAGAAAACAAAGCCAAAGGCGTATACATCCTTAATGGGCCAACCCGTTCCTATTTTATTGGGCTGGGTCAACCCACAAAGATATATACTAAACTATAAAAGCCTAAACCAAATAATTAGCCAAACCCATTTAACATGTCCAAATCTATTTCCCTGGCCCAACTCCCTTCCCAAAAGCCCAAATCCAAAAATACTTATAAACACTGGGTTCAAGGTCAAACGGGTCAAAAGTTTATAAACAAGGAAATATTGTTTATCTACTTTTTCCCTCCCTCACTTACACATAACAAGAACACGAGTAAAATCATTCACCTACGCACACACCCTTTGCTTCTCAAAAAGTCTGTCACCTGACACGTCTGCCACTTATGCCACGCTGGCGATCCTCAAGCCTCCCATTGGCTGTTATACGTGGAGAGTGGATCAAGGGTTAGATCAATTAGTTTTGAGGCGGTTTGGATTTAAGGGTGTGGATTGAAGATTGAGGAGCATCTCATAGACCTAGAACCTTCTTACTGTAGCTATAAATAGCAGGGCAAATCACACAGTAAAAATCACCTAGCTTAGTATTAGTTTAGGAGTAGTGTAGTCCTTCTTTTAGCCTAATTTCTGCTTATTTTAATACTTATTGTAATCTCCTTTCAAGTTATCAATAAAATTCCATTTCATTCATAATTATGTTTTTATTACTGTCTCTTTACTAAATAAGCAATTTGTATTAAAGTGTTTTTTATCAACTAAAATAACCTCAAATAAGCTCTTCACACTCCAAGCTAACTCTTAATAAGCTGAGCTTGTTTTAAGCTTAACTTGTTAAGCTCTTTAATCAAATTACCTAAAAGGGTCTTGAATAAGCCATTTGGAAGATAAGCCAGAAATGGATGGGTTTTAAAGGGCTTATTCTAAGCTTATTATTAAGCTAGCTTGTAGATTAGCTCATTTGAGCATTTGTTTGATCCTTGTTTGAGCTAGGATCAAGGTATGATCTCTTTTCGCTTTAAATTTAGCTTATTTTTTGATTTGCTTATTCACTGCTTATTCTCTGCTTATCATTACTTTAATATGCTCATTGTGCCTTTTATTAGCTTATCATGTTAGTCTAAAGTTAGGTTTTAAGTCTAATTAGAGTTTTCTTAAATCTGTCAAAGATTAGTTTATATAGCTAATTAGATTAGCTCATTATTGCAGTGCTTATTTCTCTAATATTAATGCTTAATTGTCTTTTAGTTGCCTAGTTAATCATCTGTTTTAGTAAATCAGGGCTTATCCAGGTCTGTTTGAGCTTAAAAATGAAAATTCCAATTTTAAAGGGGTGTTTGGCACAAGATAGTTAGACCTGCTTTGGGTAGTTTTTAGATATTAAGTCAGTCTCTATAAGCTTTAGTTAAATCTTAATAAAAGTTTTAATATGAGTTGATTAAGTTTTGTTAAGTTTTGAGTGTGTTTTATCAAAAGTTCTTGGTTGTAGGTTCAAATGTTGTTCAAACAGCTTTTGGGTCAATTTTCTTAGAAATGTATTTGAGATGTTTCTTTTTGTGTTTAATATGAGTGTCAAATGCATTGTTATCAATCTGTCTTAAATATTTACTCAGGTTGCGTGACGTGGCTGTTTACTATCATTTTACTATATCAACATTCCCCGGTTAAGATTGTGATAAGAGCAGATTATTTGAGGTCAAATCTTAGCTTAATATAGGTTAATTTTTGTTAAGATTAGCTTAATTTGATAGGATCTTAATCTGTCTTAAGTTTTAAATAAGTCAAATCCTATTTTATGTCTTAAAATTTTAGGTTGTATGTAGTCAAACTTTAACTTGTTCCTTATATCTTTCAAGCTCAGCAGTTAAAGTATCATTAACACTTTTATTTTCTAGATTTATCTTGGTATAATTAGCAACTTGGGTTTTCAGTTGTTCAATCACAGATAATATCAGTGCATCTTGTTGTGTAGAAGAGTTAGAATTCTAAACAGCTGGCTGTTGTGATTCGATCACATACTGAGAATAAGGAATGATATTGCTATCACTGGTTATTTCAGTCTCTGAATGATTCACAACATTCGACTGTTCAGAAGACGGCATCACCTGCACAGCTTGATTAATCATATTATTATTCACATTATCATGATTGTGTACCTCAGCAAGAGCATCTGAACCATAATGAGATAAATTTTTCATGAGAGCAACTTTAGAAGTGTTGAGTTCATCACAATCAGAGTCATATGCATCCAAATCATCATCTTGATAAGCAGCATAGTGAGTAATGACCGTCTGTGTGGCTTGACCTTCTAGAATTCCTGGATCTGCCAAAAATGCTAGTTCCTCCTCATGTAGAAGTTGACCACTTGCTTGAGCTTGAACCAACAAAACTTTATCCTTAAACCATGAATCATCCCGTTTTCTCCTTGGTTTAGTGTATTGTTTGGACATGTGTCCTTCCCCTTTTGTTAGGCTCAAAATATTAAGTCGAACATGAAGTTCGTCCATTATGTATGTTAGTCTCGGTCAATCAATTAGTTAACATTGTAATAGAATAGTATCGGGAATCGGGCTCGATAATTAAACTAATATTGTATATGTTTTGGGTTTAATCCCAAGCAAGACCCGAGCCCGGACCCTAGTTAAATATCCTGCACGTCGCTTTAATGTGTCGGGGTATATAACTAACTTTTCCACCTAGCAAAAGTTAGTTGATTTCATTTATAATATTTCACTTTTCTATATTCTCTCTCAACTCTCTCACTAGTTTCTCTCTCTAGAAATCAACTCTCTCTATTTTCTAGCTCGATTCGTGGTTGTTATATGAAGTGGAAGTGTTAATCGGGATCCTACAATTGGTATCAGAGTGACAGTGGATTTGTGTATGATTCTTGTGGCTAAACAAGATCGAATTCGTGGGTTGTTTTGTTTTAAAAAAATAGCAAGAAAAATCAAAGTTTGATCTTTGTTTGTGGTTAAAGGTGTTAAAGATTTGTACTTTCGGGCTTAGATCTATCCCTTGCATCATTACTAGGTGGTTTTAACATCATTTCGTAGCTTTCAAGAAAGTTTGATGATTTTTTCTTGGCTGCGTTTTGACTAACTGAAGGGGTGTTCTTGATTGCGTTTTGCCTCTGCGTTTTGGTTATTGCGTTTTGCCTCTGCGTTTTGGTTATTGCGTTTTGCCTCTGCGTTTTGGGTATTGCGTTTTGCCTGATTGAAGACCCTTATTGCGTTTTGCCTAGGGGAGACTCTGTCCATTTCATTTCTTGGTTGCGTTTTGTCTCAAAAGGTTGAACTGCGTTTTGTCCAAGAAACAGCTCTGCGTTTTGACTAAAGACACTGCGTTTTGTCCATTGAAAACCCTTGTTTTGAAAACCTAATTTCCCGAAAAAAAATTCGACCTTACCGCGATCAGGTGGTATTTGACCGAATTTGGGAATCTATTAATCATTGTCTAAACATAACAAAACATCAAATCAAACAACAAACAAAGGACTTAAAAGGACTAATCATTCAACAAACACACATTAACATCAATCGATTATTCATTCACGGTTTGTCTATTGATTTTGTAAAATCCCGTTAATTCACTTATCGGTTTTAATCATAGACGTGTAAAATCCCGTGAACGTGAATTGCATACAAGACCACAACTTCAATCACATCACATCCACTTAAGATCCAACAAATATTTCACACTTCATAATACATATTCATTCATTCATCATGTCTACTCCAGTCAACACATCCTCAACAGATAGTCAAATGCACAACAATATCATGGCAGCTGGTTCAAAAGATCGTCCACCAATGCTTGGACCAGGAAGATATTCACAATGGAGATCACGTTTTCTACGGTACATTGACACGAAACCAAATGGTGAGGGACTGAGAAAAAGCATACTATCTGGTCCCTACGTGCCATCTACTGTACTAGTTCAAGCTGTTGCTGCAACGGAAGGTAATCCTGCAATACAACAACATACAACAATTGAAACAGTATTGAACATGACTCCAGAGAACAAAGAACACTTTCTGTCTGAAAAAGAAGCAATTTTCTTGCTTTTAACTGGTATTGGAGATGATATCTATTCCACTGTTGATGCTTGTAAAACAGCGAATGAGATGTGGATAGCCATTGAAAGGCTACAACAGGGTGAATCATTGAACGTACAAGATGTAAAGACCAATCTGTTCTGGGAATTTGGGAAGTTTACTTCTCGAGATGGAGAATCAATGGAGTCGTATTACTCACGGTTTTATAAACTGATGAATGAATTGATAAGGAACAACTTGCAAGTTACTACAATGCAAGTGAATGTTCAATTTCTTCAACAAATATGGTCAAGATTTGTGACGGTTGTCAAGCAATAAAAAAAATAGACACCATCTCATATCACACACTTTTTGAAATTCTGAAGCAGTATCAAAATGAAGTTAATGATATCCGTGCTGAGATAATAGCCAAAAGTGCAAATCCATTAGCACTTCTTGCGGCTGCTCAACCATATTCAGATAATTACTATCAAGCACCAAAACCTCAGAGAACAAATACAACATCATCTTCCACAAGACCAAGTGCATCTACCAGACACAAAGCCAAAGAGATAGCCAAATCAGTTACACCTCAATCTGAGTCAGTTTCTGATGAAGTTAGTGATCCTGAACAAGCTCAGAGGGATAAGGATATGCAAAAGAATTTGGCACTCCTTGCAAAGTATTTCAAGAAGCTCTACAAACCTACCAACAACAACCTTCGAACTTCTTCAAACTCCAGGAACAAGACTGAAGATACCACACCAAGGTATAACAACGACAATCAGTCAGGGCAGTTTGGGAATCAAAGGACAATGACAGTTGTTGGGGCTAGGGAAACAGTAGTAAGTCAAGTAGTGTAATACAATGCTTTAACTGCAAGGGATTTGACCACTATACAAAGGAATGCAGGAAGCCAAAGCGTGTTAAAGACTACTCGTATCACAAGGAAAAGATGATGATGTGCAAACAAGCAGAACAAGGTGTTCCACTTCAAGCAGAGCAAGCTGATTGGCTAGCAGACACAGATGAAGAGATTGATGAACAGGAGTTGGAAGCACATTACAGTTTCATGGCAAAGATTCAGGAGGTCTTACCTGAAGAATCCAGTTCAACTGAACAGCCATTGGAACAGGTACAAAACCATGATGAAAATAATGTGTTTGTAAATGAAACCTGAATCCATTAATGACACATATGTTTTGGAGAAGGATGATAGCAATGTCACTCCTGATTCATCAAATATATGTAATAATGATAATCAGGTTGACCAAAATGCTACAGAATGTGATGATGAGCGTGCTGCGCTTGCTAATTTAATTGCAAATTTAACTCTTGATACTGAGGAAAACAAAACGATTTTAAAGCAATTAAAGAAAGCAAACGCATCATTGACTCAAGAATTGGAAAAGTGCAAAACTAACCTTGATGAGACTAGTAGGGCTCTGGGGGAGGCTACTAGTTGTCGGGATAGTTGTCTTATTGCACTTCAGAACAAACATAATGAGCTTGAGAAGTACATAGCCTTTAATGACCGGACGATTGATTATGACATTCTTCAAACAAAGTTAAATGAAACTCTAGGACTATTAGCTCGTAAAGACATTGACATAAAAGAAGGTTTAAAAACTAAAGCCTATGAAATTTCAGTTGTCAATCAAAAACACGATGAGTTAGTAAAAAGGAGTCTTTTAACAAAGTCACAATTTGAAGGTCAACTCAAAGAGAAAAGTAAGGTCATTTCGGATTTAAAGGTTAAGGAAGAAAAAGATATTGACAAGATGATTGAAATGGACAAACAATTAAAGTTTTTGAATGAAATTGTTTACACTCGTAATCAGTCAATTCAGACCATTCATATGTTAGCACCCAAATGCTCGACATATAATGGTAGACCAACCTTTGCTAATCCAAGGTACCTCAAGAAAGCTCAATCTGAAAAGCCCTGTTTGTATGAGATCCCATATGATAATTCTGATCATGCAAACAGATTTGCCCCTGATAGGGAAGAGACCATGACTCTTGCAAATGAGAGTAGATCAAAATTGAATAAAGATTATGTTAAACCATATGATTACACAAGACAGAATAGTCTTTATGAAATTTTCAAAGCACCCTCACTGGAGTATCTTTATCAGTTGGAACGCATAAAAGAAGTTAGGAAGACAATGTGAAGAAGGTTGTGCATTAGCTGACATGTTTACGAAAGCCCTTCCTGAGGATCGGTTTAAGTATCTTGTCAGAAGGATTGGTATGAGATGTGATAAGTGCTTAATTACACATATCTTCTACCTCTAAAAACGAGCTTAAATGACCAAAAACAGACAAAAACTGCCA
>BQNB010133180.1:0-2500 GCA_026074375.1 Tanacetum coccineum
GTAATGTTTTTGAGATATCGCTTTGGTTAAAAGTAAATTTCTTGAACCCGACGGTAATACTATACTATACTATAATTGTTTCTATCCTTATTATTACTTTTATTATATATATATATATTTTCTTTCTTATTTTAATTTTTATTTCGAATGTATTATTTGAAAAAGCTAAAAATAATCTCCTTTATCTTCTAATTCGTTTAATTCTTATCTTCTTAATCCTCTATATTGTTATGGCGTCTCATCGTTCAAAATCCCTTTACGCTATCAAAGAGTGTTCGACTTGTGGAAGTTTGTACACTAAAGATTGTTGTTCGATAGGGAGTCTTAATGATAAGATCCTTGTTTCCGAATCCGACTCTTCTCCGTGTTGTGCAAGATGTGGAACCCCGGTTGATGGTCCGAGTTGTCGTGGATGTGCATTTTTACGAAAGAAATTCGATGAAGATTTGCTTGCGTATTGTGTTGAAAATGGAATTTTCAAAGACTTTCAAGATACTTCCGAATCATCCGATGACAATACCAACGTTGTTAATGCTCTTCGAGAGCCATGCGTTGTCAATCAAGACCCCGGTGTAAAGTCTTCGCAAGATCCTCCACAGATTGACCATAATTGTTGTTATGAGTGCGGTGATTCATTAGATGGAATTTTTTGTCGACAATGCATTTGTAAATCTTGTGGCAAAGGTGCTCATTACGGTTATAATTGTCCACCAAAAGTTCCGATTATCTCTAATCCAGAACAATGCAATCAAACCATTAATGAGCCCCCACAGATTTTGCCAATTGTTCACCCGATACGCAATTATGAAGCTGAAAATTCATTCGCTTATGTTCCAAACCCGAATTCTTTCTATAATTCTCCAAATTTTTCTTACCCACCTCCACAACCCCAGTTTGAGACTTACTTGTGTGAGTTATGTGGAAATAATGCTCATTATGGTTATGATTGTCCAACACAGTTCCCGTTTATCTATGAACAACAATAGCCTATTAACAAATCAAAACTTTAATGATAATTATTTTCCACAAAATTCTTAGAGTTATTTTCAACAATATCTTTGTTGTGCAAATTGCGGGGGTCCTCATGAAACTTTTCAATGTCAACCAATGAATGAAGATTATTGTGAGCAAAATTCTTGCTATTATCATAATTCTTCCGGATTTGACCAACCACAACCCCCGCAAGACTCTGTCGATCATCAAGGAATTCTACAAATCCTTAATAAAATGGAAGAAAAACTTAAAGAAATACCAAGAGACCGAAGAAAGAAAATAGAAAATATGAATATCGAGGAAATGAGGCATGAGGAAGAAATTGTTGATATACACGATGAAGAAAAATAAATAAATGATTTGGGTATTAGAAGATCTCGAGGCGAGGAGATTGATGAAGAATATGAGAGAGATTGTGAGATTAGAATCCGAAAACTTAAGCAAGATTTTAATGTATGGGGAAGCGAAGTTCGAAAAAAGGAGAAAGCTTACGAAGATGAAAAGTATGCTGCTGCCTTGTTCGTTCATGCTTATCTGTTACTTGGTGATTACGATGGATGTTATATCCCTTAGCAATCACGCCGAACTTATCGATCGGAGAACCCGATAAGTCTCTAATATGGGGATGAGCCATCTCAACACTATTTACGGCCACGGAATAGACGAAGTCATAAAGTCTAGTGTTGAGAACCTTGCCCCAATCCCAATTGAGTTCGAGGGTATGACCTACGATAACGAGAGATGTGCCTACTTTGTGTATATAATAGGTGTTAATGTTGAGTCCCCGATTGTGGAATCTTTGATTAACCGTATACTTCGATAGGTTTATTCTTCCTAAGATCGACCCTATTCCCAGGAGTTTCGCACGGTGACACTCCTCATATTGCTCCAATTCCACCGTGAATTGTTGAAGCCGACTTTGATCCCAATGATGACACTTCGAGTGATAACGATGATTTTGAGGACATCGAGTACGTTAGCCTAGAAGGAAGGGAGAATAATGTGACCAAGAAGAAAGATTTTAACTAGAAATATTTTCAAAACCAGAGACGTTTATTCTTCATGCGAAATTATTAAACGTCCATCATCTTATTTCTAATATCGAATCTTTGAAAGTTAACCATACTCCTAATCGTGTGCTTAATTTTCCTTCTTCATTTCCTATCCCCGCCGTGGATAGTGATGCGTTTTTGAGGAGTCTGTGACACTTGTAAGAAATAATAAGAACGCAAGAAAAAAAGGTTTCTCTTTCTCATTTGGATAATTCTTTACCCGAATTCGAGACTTTTAGCGATCATACGGAAGAGACGAGAAGTGGCAGTACCACTACTCATGCTAATTACTCTCTTCCCGAGTATGATGTTCGTTCTTTTGAGATTTGGAAGCCGTTCAGGATGGGTTGATTAAGAATTGATAATTCAAATAACACTCTTTTGGAGCTTCCCGAGTTTGAATCATTTCATTTCATTCCGAAGTTGTGTAGGGTTAAAGTTAGTGAGTGTGTTGG
>BQNB010133180.1:7500-18508 GCA_026074375.1 Tanacetum coccineum
AACATAAATGGTGCAAAACGTTGATCTACGGTTGAAATACAAATAACACATTTAAACCTAAATATAATTATTGTCGGAGTGAAAAGTACCAAGTTGCAAAATATTGAATAGTGTTGTATCTTAACTGATATTTAACGGTGATTTCATTTTAAGCTTGGTTTGGAGCGAGTGAAAAGTCGAGAATATGAATTTATCCTTTTGGGGCATTTTCGGATCGAAATGCATCTTGTTCTATGATCCTTAAAGTTATGAAAATAACGAAAGTCAAATTAGTTAGTTGCTAAAATATATATTAAAAAAATAATGAGAAAAAAGAGAAAAACAAAAAATATTAGTGGTAATGAGCGTATATCTTCAATAATGGTAAAAATGGGGCTTCTCTAAACTCTTGATTCTTTAATTCACCTCGATGAACACTTAGCTACTTTTCGAGGTAATTAGTCGAGGGGGATCGAGATTCTTAGTTTTCTAAGTGCTTACTTATAGCATTGCGTGAGGACACGGCAATACCTTAGTATGGGGGAATTTGGTATGTGCTATTTTACACATACCTTTTACCTTGTAAAACGAACCCAAAAGACCAAAAACATGTAAAAATGGCAAATATATGCTTGTTTTTGTGTTTGTGTATGTGCAGGTACGGGTAATAAAGTAATGGACAAAAATCAAAGCAAAAACGGACAAAGCCAAACACGAGAAGGAAAGAGTGTACAAAAGCCGGGAGTTTGCTAGCAAAAGGCTAATCAAGGTCAACAAAGGTCAACCTTGGTCAAACCACAAAATGACAAAAAAACCTTGAAAATACCAAGAAAATCCTTATTGTTAAATCAACTTCACCCAAAGTCCTTAAATAGATAACACCGTTAGTCCTTTACATATTAAGGACTAACGGTCGTTAAGTCCCAAGATTATTAACCTTTTATCATATTAACCGAGCCCATAAACAAATCTAGCCCATTCTCCCTTTAGCCCTAGCCCAAAGTCAACCCTCAAATGGTCTCAGTCAAACAAAAAGAAAAAGGGCGCGTAATGAACAGTAAATACTGTTCATCGTCTCTTTAACCAGGGTTAACCATGGCGGGTAGATGTCATTTTCAGCTTAGGACGCTCCTCTATCACACGCACAAAGCATGACATCCTTCTAGAAATGCCACGTTGGCGATCCGTCACATCACACGCAAGATTAAACGGCTAAGATTAAAAGTTATTGATGAAATTGCAGATGCAAAGGTGGGGATTTGTTCCTTGGGCTACACTCAACAAACTACTCACAGAAGAAACACACCCAAGCCCCATGGCTATCACTATAAATAGTAAAAGGGATTTATCAGTAGAAGATAACTAGATAGTTATATTTGTGGGTGTTTTGGGGGATAGACTAAAGTATTTAAATAGCTTCTTTTCAGCTTATTTGTCTTTACTAATGTAATTTTTAGTAAACCAGAAATCTTTCCTTTATTAATAAAATTACGATTTACTTTAAAATTGTGTTTTACTTTTATGAGAATTTTGCTACATTTGATTAAAAGTTTTAAATAAGCTCTGAATAAGCTATTCGTTGTTCACTTATATTCTCCAAGCTCAAATAAGCATCCTCAAAGCTTAATTGAGCTAAATTGATTGGATATTCAGTTTTGAAAAAAAAAAACAAGCTTTTGAGATAAGCTATAAATGGAAGGAGCTTATTGTGTTTTAGATTGCTTATTAAATAAGTTGGGTAGGTTAGAGCTTAATAGGATTTACTACTCCTGTTTTAACTGGAGTTGAGGTATTCTCTAATTTTTCATATCAAATCTCTTATTATTCTTGGTTAATCTTTTTGCTTTATCATTAGTTTTAAGAATGCTTATTACTGTCTTTAATTGAGAGCTATTATTCTTTTAATTATGTTTTATATCATTAGATTTAAGCCTTTGAATACTTCATTGAATATAACTTAGTTTTCAAGTGTTGGTTAATTTTTTGTCATAAAATCCAAAAATAGTAGCTTACTTATTAGCTTAAAGATTCTTGTTTATTTAGTACATAAATTGCTCATTAGGATGTTTATAGCTTATAGGTATTGCAAATTTGTTTTTAAATCTCTTATCACAATCTTAAATATGTATTTGGATTACTTAAAGGAGTGTTTGGCTTATGACAGCACTAACTAGAATTAGTGCTGTCAAAGGCTATTTTTTCCTTTAATCTAAGTTTAAATTTCATATTAAGGTTTGATATCTAGGTTTTAAGGTATTAGTTAGGTTTAATCTAATTTCAATCAAAATAATTAGTTATTAGTTTGAATATATAGTAACAATTTTAGCTTCATATGCATTTTAGGATTAACCTTGTTCTAGCTTATTGTGTTGATCTTTTTTACTTTCATTTTGGTGTGTTAAAAGTGTAGAAACAAAGTTCCTTAGGCCTGCACTAGTAGTTTTGTGTTTTGGTTGTCAACTACATCAGCAGTTTAAATAGGCAAACAGCCTTTTTCTAGTCTAATTTTCAGAGGGTAATAATTAGAGTTAGGATTTAAAATTAAGTTTGCTAGTAGTTTGTAGGTTATATTAAATCTGTTTGAACTTACTTTGTAAAAATTAGCTTATTTAGTCATCAATTTTTAGCCTTAAATTCAGCATTTTGTCTTTTCATAAATTTTATAAAAAAAAACCAAAAATATAGTTTACTTTGTCTGCATTAGCTTTTTAGAGTATTTTTTTAGTTTAGTAGATTTTCAAAATAGTTTTTAATGAGTGTTTTAAGTAGTATTTTAGTCAAGCTTTTTAATGGTATAAGTGGTTTAGCCAAAAGGTTCTATTTGATTGCTTAAAAATGAGTCCAAAAGTAGCTGTTTGTTCTTTTTGTGAGAACTAAATTGACAAGAGTTTTGTTAAGTGCTTATATTAATAATTTGCTTATTAACTTTTCAGTTGTGCTTATTAGTTTAGTTAAAGGATAATTTTGGCTTATTGATAGTTGTTAGCTAATTCAGATTGCTTGATTCTTAAGTTTATAAACCTAAAAAGCATTTATCAATGTTAAATGTATTCAAGTCTCTTTTTAACTCATTTCGGGTTATCGCTTTTAATAAAAAAAAAGTTGTTTATTATTAAAAGTGCTTATTTTTAGCTGCTAAACAACTTTGTTTAAAAAGTTTTAAAAAAAGGGAAGAGAGGAAGTCAGGGGTGAGCAAGGCTCGAACCCCTGACCTCTACCCTCCTCACCTTTTTATAACACAACACACCAACACACTAACCACTGCGCCCTTGGGACTTTTACGTCCTAAGGTGCGTTTAAAATTGTTTTAACCCTTTTTAAGCTTTGTTATAAAAAAAGCACTTCGAGTGCTTAAAAGCTTTTTCCCGGCTTATTTAGTTTAGCACTTTAGGATTTTATATTTTTCTTGCATTCTGCTTATCATAAGCTACGTTTAGTAATTTTCTTAGATTTTTAACTCAACGTTTAGTATTTTTAATCATTTATTTTCATTAAAAACTTTAAAAAATCATAAAAAATAGAAAAATAATCAAAAAAATAAAATTCTTTTTTATAAAATTTTCTTTTATCATATTCTAGGCTTAGGTTTGAAATTTACTTTCGTAGGGTTAATATTTTGTAATTTCACTTTTTAAAGAACGGGATTTCGTTCCCGTTCTCGTTTTCTTCGTTTCTAGCTTTAATCACCCTCGTTTTAGAATTTCCTTAGCTTTTACTTATTATCTAGTTAATTAGGATTAGTAAAAGTTTAAAAAATCATTTAGGGTTTAATTTTAGTGTTATTGCTTATTTGTCGCGTTTCTTTAATTTCCCGTTTACAATTTTACATTCTCGTATTTTAATTTTAATGATCTTATATGTTTACGTGATTTTCATGTTTATTCATTTTTATTAGTAGTTATAGGAACCAATTCAAAAATCTTTGAAACCATTCAAAACGCGTAATCACGGACTTAACCGATTCTCAATTCACGCTTCGTCGAGGGAAAACGATCCGGGAGGTTTTTGAGACTACTTTGGTTAAAAGTTTATTTCTCGAACCCGACAAAAAATACTTACTATACTATTATTTGATATAATCCTTATATAATTATATTTATATATAGCGTATTCGGAGCGTATCATCTATCCTTGCCAAGCTTATGATAGAATACTCGTCACGACCGAGCAATTGAGCGAATTAGTTACATGTTACCACATAGATTAGTTGAGTGATTTGAGTGTTTTCATCTTCCTATTTCGTGAGGTGTTTGGTTGTGTACTTGTAATAGATCAAATAAATGCTTTAACGGAAATATCTTTAGGGATACATTTTTTATAAACTTCTAAAGGCTACTTGAGGACAAGTAGGATTCAAGTGGGGGGTATTTGATGACATCAAACAATGTCTATTTTATAACATCATTTATCTCATGTATATTACCCATTTTGTATGATTATTGCAAAGAATTATTACTTAATCGTTTGTATTTGAGAATTGCATTAATTATGGAGTACTTGGTGAAGTTATGCTAAAAGGCACGCATTTTGGAGCATAAACGAAGAGTTCGAGAAAGTCTACTGATCTGACAGCAAATACGCCGTATTATTCTAGACCTATACGACGTATCCAAGACTTTGACGAATCAAAAGACCATTGCCTGACTTTGAAGAATACGCCGTATCCACATCAGTATATACGTCGTATATTATACTTTGGTCAAATATCAAGAAAAGCACACTTTTAGCCAATACTCCGTACCCAAGAAGCTCAATACGCCGTACCCAAGATATACAATACACCGTACCGGAGTAGCTCGATAAGCCGTACCCAAAGAGCCAATACACCGTACCCAAGGACCCCAATACACCGTAGCCGTAGGAGCTCCAGTAGCGCCGTACGAATAGGTCCGATACGCCGTATCCAGAGTCGATGACGCTTATCCAATTCCTCTCATAAATTTGAAATATTGTATTCTTGGAGCCCATGCCAAGCAACCCCGATACGCCGTATTGAGATCCAATACGTCGTATCGAACCGACTTCCAGAACACTATATATATAGACGACCCTAAACTCAGTTTTAGTCATGTAAGTGAATCTCTAAACCACCAAGTCGACCAAGAGACGAATAAAAGAGCCTAGAAGGTCAGAAAAACCCCATATCATAGGAAAACTCTTGTAATCTTCGCGCAACCAAATACGCGTTCGATTAAGGTTTCTTTCTTCTAATAATTCATATATCAAACCGTATGTATTTTTATAATGATTATCGGCTGATACTTTTAGGTATTAGCCATGTTTATGAAGATCTAATGTTTGTTTTGTTTATCTTGATTGCTTAATTTATCGTTGATTGTTGTTTATGTTTATCAATTTATATTTGTTTACGTGCTTAAGTATGTGACCTATCATTCAACTGGGTCTAGTCCTACATATTTAATGCGCTGCAACTTCGGTGTTGTTTGGGCGTAGGCTAAGAGTCCAGGATAGCTCTCCATATTGTAATTTATATATCTAGAATCATAGGATCACAAATATTGACCTATCTTTGCCTTTAGAATAGTGAGCTTAGTTGGACTAGCAGGTGACCCTAAGATCAACGAGTACGTTCTTATTCCATTAGTAAGGGCTCGGACAATAGACTACTAGTATATAAAGAGCCATTAAGCAGTAAGTGGGTAAAGTCTCCATGAGCTAAGGTTTAGTAAGAGCACCATTACTTATATCCTAAGATAGATTATAATCAACATAAGGAAGCTTCATGCGGATGCGCCTAATTGTGACAAAATTAGCGTTCCTAAGTCCTAGGAAGAAGTACCGCCTAAGTCTAGGAATGATATGCCCTTCGAGATAAGACAATCATTGCACTAATAAACAAACCTGCGTTTTATTGAATTATTCATGGTTGATACGATTTCCTTACATTAGTTCTTGACCACTTCTCTATCGTTTGTTTGTCTTCTTGTGTGTGTTTATTGCTTTACTAGTCATCAAAACCTTAGGTTAGTTACACAAAACCGTGCCAGTCTCTCAGGCTGAAACCCTCCTTTTGCATTAGTTTTAGGTTTAACTTAGATAACTAAAATATTGATAGAATTAGGAATTAACGCTCTCGCTCTTAGTGATCGACACCCTACTTACTAACGAAACTATAATTGACCGGGTACACTGCTCTTTAAAGTGTTGTTTTTAGGTATAGTCGGCATAAAATAAATAATAAAACTTGATACTTAAATAACACCTACAATGGAAGACATGTTACATGCTTGTGTGATTAACTTTAACAAGAGCTAGGATAGACACCTACCCTTGGTAGAGTTTTTGTACAACAATAGTTATTACACCAACATCAAGGCAGCACCGTTCGAGGCATTGTATGGTCAAAAGTGTCGATCGCCTATTTGGTGGGCTGAGGCTGGAGACAGTCAACTCACAAGTCCAGAAATCATTCATGAGACACCCGAAAAGATCGTCCAAATCAAAAGTCGCATCCAAGCTGCATGTGATAGACAAAAGAGTTATGGGTGATATAACACCCCCATTTTGACAAATATAGCAGCGGAAGCTAATCTGGGGTATTATTTCATAGTACAACAGTCATAATCATAGAAAACGACTCGTAAAGAGACGTTTTTGTAAAATTTAGTTATCATTCATTTATTCATTAAAGTTTTACAAGAAGAGAGATCCCAAAATCTAGAAATATAAAGTTTGAATGATAACAGTTTAGTTATCTTCAAGTCCGTGCCACTCCGTGCCATAAGTTGCTCAGTTACTTGAGATAAACATGCTAAAAAGTCAACACAATGTTGAGTGAAATTCATATGTTTATGTTAAACAGTTTGAATACAAGTTCAATAGTGGGTTACGTTGTTATACACCCATAAGTGTAATAATTGCAATGAGTACAATTATTATAGAAAACAGTATTATTGCCCTAAGCTCATGACAACCGAGACCTTGAGATAATCAATAATCACAATAAGTTGCCCCAACGGGTGCCTTTGCCAAACACCTGTATAGTGATTCAAATGAAGTGCCGTGGGTTACCAAAAGTATAGGTACACCTACGCGGAGTTCAGTCCCAAATAGATATATTCACATCCTTTGCGCTTCCTCCGAAAAGTAATTAACGTTCATGATAGTGGGGTCTAATAATGGCAAAAGTAAGGACTTAGTCAATATGCATCAGGAATAGCATCAGTTTGGAAAAAACTTGTATTTATGATTTATAGCATGTATCCCCTTCGCGGTTTATGAAAACATTTCAAAGATAAAAAGCAGAGGCTATAAACTCACCATTAAGACAGGGAAATCTGATGATGGCAAAAGTACATCAATGAAAGTAACAGCCATCGTCACCAACCTGGGGTAATATGTCAATCTTAATGGATTGAGGTATAATTGTTCAAAACTTTGTCATAAAAGTTTAAAACGTATTTACTTTTGATTTATTAATTGTAAGGAAAATTGTAATCACGGTTCTGGTGGCTATCATAATCCAGAGGCCATGTAGTATCGTTTGAGGAGTCAGGGCACTTTAAATCGTAAACCCAACAAACTCGTCAAAACAAATACCCAAATGGAACCCCTCATATGAAATTCCCTAGTAACGTGATACGATAAGATTTTAAGTTTCTTCAAAAGCTAGTCGATGATAAATTACGATAATTATATAACGTAATTATTTTATAATGCGTCGATCGTTGATTAATAGAGATAAATGTGTCGGGTTTTAATAAAATCGAGTCTTAAAATATTAATATATATTTTTATAATTTATATAAAAATATTATATTTATATTTAAGTTTTGCAAAAAAATGTCAAAAATCCCCTTGATTTATAACTTTAACAAATTTAGTCCTATCTCATATAAAGTATAAATAAATAATCCCTTTAACTTTAGAACTTGGCAAAATAGCCCCCCTGTAGTTTATACTTTAGGAAAATGACGATTTCACCCCTCTAGTTCAAATATCAGAAGTACGATAGATACCCCTATGCACATGAAAACATTGCAAATCAAGTCCAAAATTCATAATTTTGATATCTTTGAAATCCAAAAGAGTTTTACAGCTTATGGCTTATTAGAATAAGCTAAAATAAGTAGAGTTTGCGAGCTTATAGCTTATGGAAAGGGCGTATGAGCTTAAAAGATCAAAATGGGTGCGTATGGTTTAGGAAAACCAAAATCGTATGCTTTTGTGATTCAAATTCTTAAACAAGAGTTTACACATGATCTTTAAGTAGTTTAATAACGTATTCAAAATAGAATAATGAGCTTATTGAATAAAGCCTTCAATGAGGCTGTATACGGCAACAGCTTATAAGGGTTACATTTGGTTTTAAAAGAGATTTAATACGATTTTTATTATAAAAAGGTTAAAACAGGGTTAGTACATGGAACTAAGAACGATTAAATAAACATGTAGAATGATTTAGGCTTACTAGAACCGAAATGTAACGAAATGGGTTGAAACGGGACAAGCCCCCGCGTAATTTATTTGGAAACGTGTTTAGAATTCTAGCTCACTTCTATGGTTTCCAATTCTTCTCCATGCTTCTAGTATTTATCTTGAGTAACCCTTTGAGTGTATAGTGAGTTTGTGAATGAGCTTGAAGTGTTGAAGTCCTCGGCTAATTATAAGAGTCACAACTTGGTGACCAAGTCGAATAGTTTGATGTGGTGGCCATCAGATTAGGGTGAGTATTATAAGCAAAGCTAAAATACATGGGAAAGGTAGAGGAGAATTCTGCAGGCCACGTTTTGCCAAGAATAAAAGACAAGCAATGTATAACCTGGGTGATCAACGTTTAAATATGGGTATGTGTGAGTAAAGTGGTGAGTGAGGTGCTATCAGATGACAAGAGGGTGAGTACCATGAAAGTGCTAGGATGCTAGTTAGGTTTTTTTAATAGTTTAAAATTGGTGGAAATGGTTACGGGTCAAATGAGTGTATGGATTAAAGGTTTATTGATTATAAAGTTTGAGGGTTTTGTCGTAGCTAGGAGGTTAGAGGAGATGTAGGGTCTTGGTGATTAGAGGGGGAGGGGTGTTTTAAGTGGTGAGAGTGAGTGTAGTATATAGTGTGGTTGATGACGCGATTGTTCGTGTGAGTATACTCACTATATCGCATCTTGTAGTATTTAAGATGTAGAGAGTGTAAGGTCAGATAACATACTTCTTGCGAGCGAGGATTCTGACGTAGATACACTACCGACCTCTACTCGCTGTGGTCGGCCACGGCGCAATTGTGCTAAGCGAAACGGCATCAGAAGGGTTTAGTTTTAGGTATTAGATATTTAGTTTAGGTTTAGCTAAATATCGTGCATTGTGGTGCTAATATGTTATGCTAAAGGAATGGTACGAAATTCATTTGAATTTTGGAAGGAAAATGAGTTAGTTTGAATTCGTGCTTCATGGATTTGTACATTGAGCTTAAATGACTTGTACATTGACTTGGAGGGAAATGATATTTGAATTTTATGTATGGTACTCTTGTACACATGTACATTCATTTTGTATGTATACATTACATATAATTAGGGTTTTTATATAAACGTTAATGAATAAAGTTCATTTAATAGTAACGTTATGAAAATACGTGTAAATGAACACGTATTTGGTAAAAATGATATTAGAACAATGCGAAGATCAAATTCATGCCAAGTATCCACATCTGTTTTCAAACATCACTCCGGCATCCAACTAAATCTCGGGACGAGTTTTCTTTTAAGGGAGGGAGACTATAACAACCCGTAATTTTCATCAATGTAATTATCCATCTATTAAATTAGATGCACTGTAATATCCATCTATTATATATATACCACCTTTTTACAGGGAAATTTTTGCTTTATCTCATTATGCAACGTAACTTGAATCTCTAAAGTAAACGAGCTCACGCAACCTCTACCAATGCCATCTATATCTATGATTATATCAGGTAAACATCCTAATATGTCAAGTCTATATCTTAAATTATGGTCCTCTTTTAGAGTTCCATCTTACTTTGACTATAGGAATACGACTTTGTTTTAGTTGCTTGACTTCTCGATCCATGATCTCCACTGGTTCTTCTACAAAGTTGAGTTTGTCATCAAGCCGAAGCTCTTTCATTGGAATGACAAGGGATTCGTCAGATAAGCATTTCTTTAGATTAGAAACGTGAAAAGTATTGTGGACATTACTGAGCTCTTCAGGAAGTTTAAGTTTATATGCCACTGGGCCAATCCGTTCAAGGATTTTGAAAGGTCCAATGTACCGAGGGTTAAGCTTTCCTCGTTTTCCGAATCAGATGACACCTTTACGAGGTGACACTTTTAACATAACATGATCTCCAACTTGAAATTCTAAAGGCTTTCGTCTTATATTGGCATAACTTTTCTGCCGGTCTCTTGCAGCTTGCAAGCGTTGTCGAATTTGCACTATCTTTTCAGTGGTTTCATGGATTATTTCTGGTCCCGTAAGTTGAACATCTCCAACTTTGGCCCAGCAAACAGGTGATCTGCACTTTCGACCATAAAGTGCCTCAAATGGTGTTGCCTTGATACTGGCATGGTAACTGTTATTGTAAGAAAATTCTACTAATGGTAAGTGTTTTTCCCATCCTTTTCCAAAATCTATAACACAGGCTCGAAGCATGTCTTCGAGTGTTTGGATGGTTCTTTCACTTTGTCCATCGGTTTCAGGATGATATGTCATACTCATGTCTAATTGAGTACCTAAAGCACTTTGTAATGATTGCCAGAATCTGGATGTGAAATGACTGTCACGATCCGAGATGATAGATATTGGCACTCCATGCCGGGAGACTATTTCTTTGATGTATAACCTTGTAAGGGTTTCCATACTATCTGTCTCTCGGGTAGGGATGAAATGTGCGGATTTGGTAAGGCGATCGATAATGACCCAGATTGTGTCATGTCCGTTTGAGGTTTTATGTAGTTTTGTGATGAAATCCATTGTTATTCTTGTAACATTCCGTATTTTCAGGTCATTTACGACGTCATCTATTTTGCTAATTATTTTTTTTCTCGTACGCG
>BQNB010133181.1:0-18508 GCA_026074375.1 Tanacetum coccineum
TAAAAATATTTCATAATTTCCCTATTTTATTTTATATTTAATTGTATAATATAAGTAATTAACTTATAATTATTTCGGCAAAATACATATATATAAGAAATAATTATTTTTCTTGCATAATATAAGATATTTTAATCTTATATAAATTTCATACTTGTCACATGATGTACTTCATAATTTATAACACTTTGATTGAATTTTATTCATGCTTTTATTAAATTTTCTGACATTAGGGGTATTTTGGTAATTTTGCACTTGTTCTGATTTTAGGGTTTTACAAACCTACAAGGATGAGTATTCGTTTAGCCAATCACACTTACCAATACCTAATGGGGGTTACTGAGAACATGCTCGTCCAAGTTGGAAAATTTATATTCCTTATAGATTTCATAGTATATACTCCTCGGTGCTCCCAAGTCTTCCCGCTCGGGATGATTCCTCCAAAGGATTTTGACAAAAGGAAAAAAAAAAAAAATATGATCAACTTGTTCCTCATGACTGCTGTCCTACGTCTAGAATAGACTCAGGCTCTTCCGTGTAAGATAAATCCTCGACGATCTGAACGAATGGATAGAATAACGTGAAGAGGATGATACTGTAACCTCAGAGTAATGATAACATGTAAACCATTGTGGACATGAGATAGCTGAGGAGGTACGCCAAACGATAGGAATACGCTCACCAACGCGAACGAAGAAATCTCGAAACTGGTCTATTAAACGAGGACTAAGCTTGCCTTGATACAAAACGCCTACACCACGTGTAGGTGATTACTTTTCAAGAAAACTATGCTCACATGGCTGGAACTCTAACGCCTGCGATGACTGTCGGCGTACTCTTCTGACGTGTCTGAGCTTACTTAGCATTTCCCTGGCGACGGCGACCTTTCATTATTCACCTCAATATCTCCCGACCCTCAAGAATACGTTCACCAACCTGATCCCAACAAATAGGAGCACGACATTTCCTACCATACAACATCTCGAAAGGAGCGCATTTAATGCTCGCATGCCAACTGTTATTGTAGGCAAACTCCACTAGACATATATAGTCATCCCAATTTCCTGCCCATTCTAAAGCACATGAACGTAACATATCCTCTAATGTTTGAATCGTACGCTCCGACTGTCCGTCGGTCTCAGGATGAAAAGCTGTACTAAACTTGAGCCTGGTTCCCCAAGCTTTCTGTAAACCTTTCCAGAAAATGAACATAAACGTGGATCTCTATCTGACACGATCGCTGATGGAGTACCGTGTAATCGAACAATTTCTTGTTGGAACATTTCTGCTAATTTACTAACGGGGTAATCCTTACGGATAGGAAGAAAATGTGCCGATTTAGTCAAGCGATCTACAACAACCCAGATAGCATCGTGCTTCCTCTGAGTCCGTGGTAACCCGGTAACAAAATCCATGGATATTTCGTCCCACTTCCAAACAGGAATCTCTAACGGTTGCAATAGCCCACTTGCACGTTGGTGTTCAATCTTAACCTGCTGACAGATTAAACACTTTTGACACAAAGAAAAACGTGAACGAAGAATGAAAAAAAAAAATGAAGAATAAAAAACACCAAAGAGGAAAAAACGGTAGCCACATCGCGCTTCATACCACTCTACAAAAGTGTTGCTTAGATCGTGATACATCTTCTTCGTACCTTATGAATCAAAAATGGAGAATCAATGAGCCTCAGTCATCCAAGGCTTCTCGAAGTGAAGGATCCTCTGGTACGCATAATCTAGTATCCACTGCCCATAAATGGCATCGTCATCAACGCGAAACTCGGTCTGCTGATCAATATTCTGAATAAATGCCCAGATTTCTCCGTCATCCTTCTGAGCTTGTCTTGATCTGTGGAAATTAGTTAGGCTCAACCCACCAGACTACGCAGAAACCATTCTGTCCACGAACACATGACAACAACTCGATTCCAAACGCTCAAGGGTCACGAATAATCTCTTCTTCCACTTTTATACCAGCTATAATACTCGACTTCCTGCTCAAAGCATCAGCCACCACATTTGCTTTACCCAGATGGTACTGAATGTTGGTGTCATAATCCTTCAGTAACTCCAACCAACGTCTCTGTCTCATATTCAAATCTCGCTGAGTGAAAATGTATTTGAGACTCTTAAGTCCGGGGGGGGTAAAATACACATTAGTCGCCATAAAGATAAGTCACCCAAATTTTGAGAGCGAAGACAACCCGCTTTTTGCTTAACTCCCAAGATCATGAGTATAGATAGTTAACCTCATAGTGGCTTAAGTTGTCGGAGGCAAGGCAAATCACTTTCCCGATGCTGCATGAGTACACCACCACGTCCACAAGTCCCTTCTAGAAGCATCACTGTAAATCTGAATCCACCTGTACCAGATGGGAGAGTAAAAATAGGCGAGGGAAACCAAACGTTGCTTAAGCTCATCCAAAGCTCTTTTCTCGCTCTTCGTTCCATAACACACTTCTCGCCTTTCGCATAAGCTTAGGATTAAGTGTAATGCTAATCGTGAGAAACCCTCTAACCGAATATCGGTAATAACATGCTAATCCAAGAAAACTCCTACTTTCGTCACAGACGTCAGTCTTGCCATTGGTGATAGCCCTCAACCGTTCGCCGATCCATAGGGATTCCTTCTGCTGAAACAATGTGACCCAGAAATGCACTTACTCAACAAAATTCGCACTTTGGAAAACTTGGCAATAATAATGTTCTCCTGTCGTAAAATCTGTAGAACAGTGCGAGATGCTCCTCGTGTTCTTCTTAGACTTAGAGAAGACAGAATATCATCAATGAACACGAATGACGAACCTGTCAATAGAATCATGAAAAACTCGTTCATCAAATCCATAAATACAGCTGGAGCAGTCGTGCACCCGGCTTCCCAAAAGGCATAACCAAGAATTCATAATGACCATACGTGTGCGAAAAGGCAGTCTTGGAAACTGATGGTAAACAATCGAAAATCAAGTCTTGGAAAAATGTTTAGCGGCCGCTGAAGCTGATCAATAAATCATCTGATACGTGGAAGGGGATAACGATTACGAATGGTGATCTTGTCAATCACGTAGTACGATACATAAATCTCATGCTACGTCCCTCAATCTTGACAAACAGAACCGGTGCACCCATGGCGATACACTCGTAGCGAATAAAACCTCGCTCTAACAATTCCTGTAATTGGTCCTTACAACTCTTATAACTCAATCGTGCCATGCGATAAGGAGACTTGGAGATTGGCTCGACTCCGGGAATGAGCTCAATGTAAACTCACATCTGCGAATAGGAGGGTATTCCTGGGAAATTTCTTTGTGAAATACGTCCAGAAATTCGAAACAATCGTCTGATCATTAGAATAAAGAAAAAGGTATTTTTTTCAGAAAGTCTGTCATGAATGGTAGCACAGAAAACCCTTCACATCCATGCAATTAAGGTACGTTCTTTTAAAGCGGCAATGATCTTCAAGATTTTCCGGTAAGAGAACCATTATAAATAAATTCAGGAGCAGAATATCTCCGAAAATAACACGACGGGACATGACAGTCAATCTGTAGCACGGTGTGCGCTAAACCAGTCCAAAACCCAGAAATTATGTCCAAATTCACACATATCCAAGAAGTGCATTAACCTGAACAATCGTTGTCATCAAACAGTAAAATTGAAGGAAGATCTCTATAAATATGGGTAATGCGTGCGGAGTCTTTCATGGGCGTGGATATACATAATACATTTGATCAATTAATATAGGTGTCATAGTAACAACAGAGGAAACTTGGTAGATATCACAGAATGTGTCGCACCCGTATCAAATAAAACAAACACTGCACGTCCGAATATAAATAATGCACCAGTGATGGTACCTGAAGTATTGGCGGCCTGATCCTGAGTAAGTGCAAAGACAACGGCCTATGCTTCTGGCTTCTGTCAGCATGACCAACAACTAGCACCAATGTTCTTCTTGCAGTCTCGCTGAAGATGACCAGCCTGGCCTCACATTTGAAGGCAAGTACCAGCAGCCACTAACGACACACTCCTGGTTTCTACGTCCCACATGAGTTGCTACAGGGTGAGTAGTAATCCTTAGAGGTACCCTGGATTGCTGGGGAACCTGATTTAAAGATAAATATGAGACATGACATTAAGACATATAAGAATAAACTTGTTTATTTCCAACTGAATTTACCCGAGTTGGTAATCGATGTGATTTGATCTGACCTCTTGTCCATCGTCGTGTCCACACCAGAATTCCTGTACATGACGTGATTGTTAGAATTCATATCCCTATAACATAAAGACGATTCGATTAAATTTGACGTTTTGTCACGAGAGTAGTTGTTGTTATTGTTGTTGCGGTAGTTACCACCACCGCCCTGCCTGTCAGATCCCTGCCTGTCGGATCTCTGTCGGTCATCACTCTGACCGTGACTCTTGTGACTACCCTGTTGACTGTACGGGTGATAACGGTCTCCACTCTTATGCCTGAAAGAAATTATTGGGTGGCTTGGGGGGGTGGGGGGGGTTTTTAATATAAGGGGTATTAATATAATATATTGGGGGGGGGGGGGGTTGGTGCATGATATTAGATAAGGATGATAAGACATGTATATGGTCTCAAGATTCGATTACTGAAAGTTTACCTCTGTATGAACGTTCACCTATCATGAGTCATCCCTGTCACGAAGGATTCTAAGTTGCGTGGCAACATCCGCAACCTGAGCAAACATCCGTAAACTGTATACACATGAACATGGTCCGAGGATTGACTTATGAAGAACCCAACAAAGTTCTTCCCTGTTCTTCGCAGTACCGAACCTGTCCAAGAAACCAGCGAGGCGGAGGAAACGCGCATTTACTCATACTATTTTCGACACGCCCTTTGGCGGATGAATGGTACTCCGCTCTTCAAACGTTCTCTTGCTCGAACTCGAGGGGAAAAACTAAGAAAGAACAGCTCTTGAAAGCTGCCCAAGTCAAAGTAAGGACCCACGCATCTCCTCCTTTGGCCTGCTTATAGGCCTTCCACCAAGCTAATCGCCGTCACCTTCAAACTTATACACAGCCAATCGATGTCTTAAAAGCATCATTACAATCTATCACGTCGAAGATCTCCCATATGGGAGAATCAATTCTCGAGGCATTAACGGGGCTACAGCCTTCTCGAGCAGAATGGGGTTATGCTTATTGAAGCGCTCGAAGCCATGTATGAATAGTGGCTGGTGGAGGATTACCACCCGAAGCACCAGCGCGGTATTCTTCGCGAACCTGCTCGCGAATCTGTGGGAGCATGGCATCCACGGCTGCCTGAACGGCCGCAGCGAGTTCAGCATCGGTACGAGTGTTCACCATCTGACATTTGCAAAAAGGGTTTAATGATTAAACATGTTAAAAGGTAAAACGTACAGAACATAAACGTCGATTCTGAGAACCTAATGTCACCCAATCCACAAGGTCAAGTTTAGAGCCTACAGTCAAAGCCCTGAGCATGCTGATACCATAATTGTTAACGACCCAAACACGGCTCCGAGAGATAGGCAGAAACCGTCAAATCATGGTGTCATATCAAAGCTAATAAAGGCATAAAGTCAAAAAATGATAACATAGGACAAAGTGGAAAAGCCAGAATCAAACATCGGCTCCGATTATGAGATCAACATGAATACCTAAAAGAAGTCTAAAGACTGAAAACCTGTGTCCAAGATAGTATGCACATCAAAGTGTCTGCGATAAAAAAAAGGACACCCTTCCCACTAAAGGTCACTTCCTAAGCACACACACTCTCAAGCCCAATCTCCCTCTAATACCTGCCGTATAAAGAAAGAGAAGAAATACGGTAGAAGCATAACGCTCATGAACGTATAAAATAAACAATGTAAGTAATAATATGAATCCTGATAATAAATAATAAAGCAGCTGAAAGATCAGAGTGTCATGAGGAAACGTTGGAGAGATAACTCAATGAAGGAAATAGGAAAATAAACATGTAAAAAATGTTAACGTGAAGGTCAAAGATGTACATGAGATATCATGGACAGTGATAAACATAAATAATAATTGAATTCGCCCACGAGCACATATAAACATACATGTCATAATAATAATGTCGTGAATAACATGCATATAATAGAGGGGCTGCCTCAACTGTAATTAGAGGGGTGGCCTCATATACATAAAATAGAGGTGGAGGGATCAGCTCCAATGTGATGGGAAGTAGAGCACACAACCAACCAATCACCATGAACGTGTAAACATGTAAACTAGGATGCACCCAAACGCCCCTGAATAATAATGGCCAAACATGAAATATAATCTGGTAAACCTAGAAAAACGGACGCCGCGTGAAATCACTCTCAACGCAAAAGAGTCGGTAACAAGTGCCTCATGTGTCACGGTCATGGTACCTTCATGCCAAGGAGGTAAGTCAGGTAAAATCATGGTCATAGGTATAATAGCTACGGGGGCAATAAAATAAGTCATGAAATCAACAGGTAAAGTGATCATGGCCAAAGACATAAAAATGGGGAACATAGCAGTTCTAGGGGGATGATCATGAAAAGAAAGAATGTCCTACAGAAAGGACAGAATATCCTGTACCTTATGTCCCAGCAGTAACGAAAGATGATGATAAGAAGATGAAAGGCTGACTCCTGCTTAATTTCGATCTACATGTTAAAGGACATATAATAATGTTAGCTTGGTCATGATTAAGTTTACTTCCATTTTTATAACTTCCATTTTTAGCAACTTTCTATTTTTGCACATTCTATAATTAGCATGATTCTTGATTAGTACGGTTCCATCATTAACATAATCCATGATTAGTATGTTTCATGATTATGTAGTCTTGTTATATTGGGGTATTTTTTTTTTTATTTCCAAAATAGCAGCTTCTAATTATAGTAATTTCCAAACATAGAATTTCCTTAATTAACTTGTCCATAAATGAGAAACTTCTATGATTTAAATAAGTTTCCCATAATTAAATTCCCTAACAATAGACTTTCCTAAAAATATGCATTGTTTCAATAATAGCAGTTTCTATAAATAGCAGGTTGGTTCCATAAATAGCATGTTCTATAATAAGCAGGTTTCCTATAAATAACATGCTTTATAATTAGCAGGTTTTCTATTTCTGTATTTATAATCCAAATCCTTGATCTTACATAATTTACGTAATTATCTTTTAGTTATTAATTTAATTAAACATGATCTTTAATTTATCCATTTTTTTGCAAAAACAGCCCTTATAATATACAATATAAGGTATTTTTCAAACTTAATACTTAATTACTGATCATACTTGTACTTTTCATAATTTACACTTATACCCCTCAGTTTTAAATACAAATTCGAATTAATATAATATTATATATAATAATCATGTTTAACCCATAACAATTATCAAATGATAATTTATACCCTTCCACTTATTTTTCTCAGAATCTATACATTATATTAACATGCCATAATCAGCCCCAAAGTTTCAAAAATTACAAAACACCCCCTTATACCTTTAAAACACAAATCGGGTAATCAATAAATGCACAAACCCTAATTAAAATTTTCCCCCAAAAGATAGCAGAATATGTCCTACATTAATTAGCATGTATTGGACCTGGGAAAAATATAAAAACCCTAACCCTAATTCGTTTTCCAATTTATTTCTTCATTTCCTTCATAATTCAAAATCGGCAAGAATTGAAAATTCCACAATAATTATTTCGAGTTCCTCTAAAATTTATTTAGCATTTTATCTGACCTATACATGATGTATAAAAGCTGAGAAAAATATAAAATCATTTGTAATAATTATTTTACATGCCGATTTCATTTCTTGCTAAAAATTAGGGTTTAGAACATGATAAATCTAAATCGACCCCTAGATCATGCCTAATAATTTTTCTCATGAACATACTGAATTAACATGATGAAACTTGAGTTGTAAAAATACCTTTGACAATTGTTGATGATTTTATGAATTTATGAAGGATTTTCGAGTCAAATGAGTACCATAAATCAAACCACACCTTAACCCAATGAACCAGCAATTTTCCTAGCTTCCTTTGATCTCCAAGAACCCTAGAAAAATCGTCCCTTGCTGTGAAAAATTATGGAGCCGCCTCTTAAATTTTTTAGGGTTTTGGAAATGGTTTTAAAATGAATTTACAAATGAAAAAATGTATATAAATATAAAAGATAGTATTAAAGGAAATGCTAAGATTTGGCTTTTTTAAAGGATAAAATCAAATTCTTATTTTGCTTAAAAATATCTCATAATTTCCTATTATATTTTATATTTAAATTTTAATATAATAAATACTTATAATTATATCGGGCAGAATACATATATATAAGAAATAATTATTTTTCTTGCATAATATAAGATATTTTAATCTTATATAAATTTCATACTTGTCACATGATGTACTTCATAATTTATAACACTTTGATTGAATTTTATTCATGCTTTTATTAAATTTTCTGACATTAGGGGTATTTTGGTAATTTTGCACTTGTTCTGATTTTAGGGTTTTACAAGCCAGAAGATAAGACAGAAAATAAATAAGCAAAAGAAGAAACTTATTTCGATAAGCTTAACACGAGAAAATTAAGAACAAGCAACAAGAATAAGCCACAAAACTCAACCCGATTTAATATTAATAAGCTAACAAGATCCCATTACAATAAGTAGTAAAATAAGCACTAACAATAATCCTCCAACTAAAAATAAGCTAATCCTATTTCTAATACTGAAATAAGCTAAAAAGAAAAAAAAATTAAATCTAAATCTAACACCCCCTTCACGTCAAATGTGTGCTTGTTATAACAAAAGATAGGTGGAGGGTATAATCGTCATTCCTAGCAGCCATCCAATAGAAATCTAAGATCTAGGGGCAAGATCGTCTTTTCCATGAGCCGCGTCATAATTGCCAATCATTGGCATTAGATTCCCCACCTCGGACTGAATGACGTGCATGCTCCAACGACTTGACTCCACGTGTTATTCTAATTAGCTTGTAAAAAACGCAAACAAGAAAAATACTCGTTCCATTTCCATTTCAAAGTTATACACTTTTGAGAGTAAGAAGATGCCACGTGTCGAAGCTTCATAGGCCAAAACAAACTTAGTGGGACGTCATGTGCGGTTTGTTTGATTTAATTTAGTGTCACGTGAGGTGCTATATTCTTCCTTCACTTTTACAATTCAAAATTCACTACAACTGAAAATGATAATGGGCCAAAATGTTGGGCCTGGATCAATTGGCTGTTTTGTGGTGAATTAGAAAATATATGGGCTGGCCCGGCCCATATAAATGGGTAACGGGCTGGCCCGATAAGATCCGGGGGCACCGTTGGACTCGTTTTCTCGCGTTCTTTCTACTGGTATGTCCGAGAACTTTTCACGGCTTCATCTTAGCTTGAGTAATAATTAGACTTGACCAAATTGAGCCCGATAATTCTCGTTTTTGCGCCGTTTCCAATCCTTTTATTACCTGATGACTCAAAATACCAAACAATCCATATTTGCAATAAATAATTAATCATTTTAGTATTGTTTAGTCCAATAAATAGTGATTCCGGTTATAAAATATGTTTATTTTAGCGCACATCAATTCCCCACGACTAAGGCCATTGCTGACCCACACGCAATGTAAATAAAACAATACCCGGAAATAAATAATTTTATCCCCTTTTAACTTATGACCCCCTCACAATCAAACAAGAACAGAAAAGGTCATTAAAAGGTTCAAAAATTATTTAATTCGCACGCAACCCCGCACTACCCATTTTTATTTTATTTTATTTTATTTTATTATTATTATTTATTTTTTATATTGAATTTTTTTTTTCGACAAACTTTTTTATGATTTTCATAATTTCCAACTTTCAACTTATTCATGCGTGACATAATGTAATGCTTTCATTATTCATTGATAACTTTTAGGATCACGGAACAAAAAGCACAAAAAGTGTCCAAATGGATAAATTCATCGTCCCCGACTTTCACCACTCCAAGCCAAGCTTAAAAACAAGATCATTGCAAAATACAAGTTATGATGCTAATACTACTCATAAAAGCTAATTGTGTACTTACTTTTCCTCCCTTATTCCTAATTTTGTATCTCAAGATTTTATTTAAGTCATATACCCGAAGGCTCTTTAAGACTTTATTTCGATACTTATTAATTCCAAAAATAAAGCGTAACGGTTAAAAACGCAATAATTAGTTCCTAGCCCTTTTCAAAAGATCAAATGTCATCAAGATTAAAGTCCACATCGAGGCGACCAAAATTTGGCTTTTATTAGGTTACTTAAGCAAGGCACCATTCATGTCATATACCCTAAGGCTCTTTAAGACATAAATGGACCAATCTTATTTGCACCATATACCCTAAGGCTCTTTAAGGTACAAACAAGACAAAAATTAAGCAACAATATCCATTCCATATACCCTAAGGCTCTTTAAGGAATGAATAAGGCTATAATTTCACTTATTAAATTCTACTTACCCCATATACCCTAAGGCTCTTTAAGGGATAAGCAAAATATTTATTAATGTGATACATATAGTATGTCAAATTAAGTATTCCTAATGTGTACTCATCTTAATCACAAAGGAACTAAAGAAAACTTCTATTAACTAATTATTAACCAAAAAACCGCACAACTCTATTTATTAAACAATTATATATAAAGGTGAATCAAGCTAATGGGAGAAAAAGCCACAATTAACACTTATGAGCCTTAAAGAAATCCAACTATTCTATGTTTAGCATCAAAACTTATATTCTACTCTATCATCTCTTGTTCTTCACAATTTAAAATTTCTAATAAAGAAACTCGTGAATACTTAGCCTAATGAATTAAGATCGGCACTTTAACAAGTCACATAGACTGGCAACAATCTTAACTCTAATAAATCGATCTTCGCATATTTAAAATCAATTATGGGAACTTGCAAAGTCTTGACCTTTTCAAGCTAGACTAGCATTTTATAGCTCCTTGTATAAAAGATTAGCAAAATCAATCTATTTATAGTTAAGGAGAAAGCTAAGATATAAAACCGGTCGGGTCAAAATTTACTTTTCATTCTCACCAACGGAAAGCCTACATTCGTGTCAACTATTTTCTATTTTCACTAACTATTTATATTTTTCAACATTTTTTCTACATACAAATTATTTTTTTTTATTTTTTTTTAAGATATGAACAATAAGACTTAAAAAAATTTAAATTTTTGTGGGAAAACAGGGTTGCGAGGGACACAGCAAGGCACAGGTAAGATCATATTTCGATAGAAATCTCCCCCACACTTAGAATGGAACATTGGCCTCAATGTTCAAAAATGTCAGGTTTAACCCCCACACTTAAGAATGAAAAAGGCAAATGCAAAAAAATTCCAAGTGTGAAAGGGGAAACAATATATATATGTACATGATCAGGATTGAGGATTCTAAAATAAATAAAAGATCGAAGACCGGATGATTGGAGGCTCAAAACCCCATACTAGAACTCAAAAAGTCGAATGCATAATCCGAGCATGGAGAAAGTATCACAAAAATCTTAAGCCGTTTATCAAGTATGCTAAAAGATAAATGTTAGTCGATAATAATCTAGGATATCGGATTTCCCCAAACTAATGGCAAGCAAAGGCTAGGAAGCTCGAGTGGACCGGGACAAAACACCGAACACGAGAGTCTTCAAAAATTTTGGGTCAATCCTACAAACAATCACAAGCACAAACAACAAGAATCGGAAGAGTACAAGCCTCCTCACATCACATTAGAAATAAGAAAGAAGATAGATGGATAAGCATGGGGTGCCTCCCACGAAGCGCTTTGTTTTTGGTAACCGAGTCACATAGCTTGACTCGATCCCCGCATTCATTCGTCCTTGGAGATAAAACAAGTGGAAGAGCAAACTTCCATCTGACTTTCAAATGCCACCGGCTCTAGAGAAGAAAAATGAAAAGCATAGATGCCGGGGTTAAAAATGGTGTCCTCACTCTCGAAGGAGAAAAGAAAGTTCATAGGATAAGTAAGAAGGAGTTCATCCTTAAAGCATTGTGGTTCATGATCGAAAAACACCTCGGGGAAGAGATTATGGGTGGTGTTATGCAAAATCTCAAGAACATCTACCCTAGAGTCTTTATAATCGTCTAGAAAAGCATTGATCTCATCAATATCGCCTCCTGGGTCGAAGATCATATCATCAATTGGAGCATCGTACAAAATCTTTTTCCAATTATTCGTTTTACATTCCAAATCAAATAAATCATCATTCTCTTCGAGAGGTGGTTCATCGGTGAACCCCCCAAAAATGGAAACAACGCTTATAGACGGATCAAGGTTGAAATCATAAGAATCCTTGCACTTGATGTCCTCAATCGCTTCATCAAAAAGAGGATTAACGTCACTAGAGATGTATTCGTCATCGAATTCGAAAAGAGGGTTCGAATAAATTTGAAAATTTTCTTTTTGAACATCCTTATTAAGAAATGATTTGTCATCTCCTGGTGGAGGTAAGCAAACTAGAGCAGGTTCGTCGGTGAACCTCTCGGGATTAGGATCAAATGTAATCTTAAGTGAAAATTTTGTTGATGGATCACGGTTAAGCAATAATTTAATTTCTCTAAGTTCGGCTTCAACATCAACATCCTCATTTGCTGGTGGAAATGGGTCAATAAGAGTGAGCTCATTGGCAAACTCCTCAAGAAGCAAATCGCTAGTCTCAAAAGATGTAAAACTAGGACAAGAATCAGAAAGCGGAGTGGTACTGCCACTCGAGAAATGATTTGATTTCTTCAATCTTAAAACTTCTCCAAAACTATCCTCGCATGAGAAATCAATGAAATTAATCATTTTAATCGACTCGTTTGCATGCTTTTGAGGATGCTTATCGACATGAAAAATTAATCGTTCAGTAGTTTCTCCAAAAGTATCAACGATTTAAACTTATTCAGGAAAGGTTGTATAGATTTCATTTAGTTTTCTCTAGTAGCAAACACTTCCTCACTCATTTCTGAGGAGGATGGTGAATGAGCGGATCTGGGGGTTTGAAATTGGGTCAAATCGGATGAATATAGAAATTTTGGTTCATTGGTTGACACTGAAAAGTTTCATGAGGACCCCCGCAATTTTCACTACAAGGAAATTGTTGTGGCTATCTCAGAGAATAATGTAGAGGTTGGTTAAAATCTCCAAAGCCCTTGATTGTAACAGGGAACCCTGATCAAAGACGGGTGTGTTCCCTGTTTGATAATCGTAACCCGGATGAGAGTTCCCTCCACAAAATTCACACGAGTATGTCTCGTATTGGTGTTGTGGAGGTTGGTTGAAGAAGTTCGGTGTTTCATTATAAGAATAAGGATTTGGGTCATAGACAAACTCATTTCCGGATCCTACGCTGCTACAGCTCGGACAGTTTCCACCATTAAACGGACCTCCACAATACGAACAACCAAAATAGTTATATGAAGACATGTCGAAGAATTAAACGGATAAGAGGGTAAAGAAGATAAGAAATAAATGAATAAGAGGATAAAGTAGAATATTTTTGAATTTTTTTTATAAAGATAATAAAATAAAAATACTTTTGGTATTTTTAATATTGATAAAAGAAAAGAAAAATATTTTTGGATTTTAATATTTTTTATAAGAACGAAAATAAACTTTCGAAAGAAAAGATCTTCAAGGCTCGAACACGAACAATCCCGTAAAAATCGCTACACCTCTCCCCGGCAGCGGCGCCATTTTGATGTATGTCGTTTTTACACGCGTTTCAAATAAACCCTCAAATGTATAATATATATATATTTATAGAAATACATATACGTATACGCAAGCTAAGTATTATACAAATTATTCTTAGGAAAGAATAATAAGTAATCAACACGGAGGTATCGTTTTTTCCTCGGTGAGAGGTGAAGATGAATGGAAATCTACGTTCAAAGTTGTAATCGTGAGCTTGATTGTCATTCAGTTTTTGGTTTTGTTTTAAAACTATTTTTTTGTTAAAAATTAAACTATATTAATTCTAAGATTTAAAACTACAAGATTAAACTAAAATTGATCTAAAAAGATATAAATGAAAAATATGCTTAAAAAGATATAAATGACTAATATGCTTGCTAAGTGACGTGAAAAGTTCATCAAGTGTGAATTTAGGTTTATTAACGAATTAATTCCCTTAGAAAAGAATTTTATCTCACAACACTCTTGAAAAGATATTAATTACTAGATGTGTAGTTTGACTATTTCTTCGGCTTTTGCCCTTCGAAACATTCAAACTATAAATCTAAATAATCCAAAATTATTAATTAAACCTTTTTCAAATCCACACTTAAATCCCTATTCTCATTTCATTATAAAGACAATTAAACTACTCACTACTCATCATAATCAAATAAGCAAAGCAAAACATTTTTATTCTAAGCAACACTATTTAATTGAAAAAAAGATAGAAAATAGAACCGAATTGAAGAACCGCAATTAAACGAATACCACCCGATTTAATAAGCTAAAGAAATTATTTAAATTCTATCTAGCTTATTAAACCCTTAAGCTCCACGCCTCATGAGTTGACCGGTACCGAAAACACAACACAAATTTACCTATATCCTAAAACCCATCACGGGTAAGGACAAAATAGAGCAGATTTGTTGTTGGGCTACCAGTAGTCCATTATATCTAGGCCAGATCCAAAAAGATGCTATAACAATCAATCCCCCATTCTTCCCCACTCTCACTTATTCTGGATTCTTCCCACCCTCTCCACAAATTTTCCTCACCGCCCCATTCTTATTCTTGGTTTTTAAAATGTACCCATATATCAAACTTCCATAGATTTCTATCTGATTTGTCCCGACTGAAAGAAGAGGAGGATTACAGAGGCGAATCTTCAATGAACTGTAAGTTTAGGCTGATTAATAATTTTAGATATCTTTAGTCGAGTGATGTTAATAGCTTATGTTTTTTTTGGTAAATTATGTTAGGATTTTTGAAATTGTGGTGTTTTTGGTTGTTTCAGGGTAGGATTGGTAGATGAGGTTGTTTCTTATCTAATCTAGGTATGTGTGTTTTTTTTGTGGTCGTTGGATGGATCATCTTAATCTTACCTAAACATAAACTCTTTACTTATTTATGCTAGGTCTTTTAGTTTTAAGATGGAGAAGAAGGTGTGGCAAAAGAAGGAAAAAATCAAGTATGTAAGTTTATATTTTTAGGGTTTTACTGTGATTATGGATTATGTAAATGAGTTTAGTATGTGTTTGGTTTATAAAATTCGCTTTTTGGATTATTTTTTTTCTATTGTGAGGAAGAAGCTTTATTATTATGCACCGAGTTTAGTATGTGGGGATTTTCATGAACTGATTACGGATCACATTGACCAGACTGATTATGGATCAAATTAGGCATCAAAGAAGCGTACAGGGTTCTGAAATGGGTTCGTGCTCTTTTTTTAACCTTAGCCTAACACTGTCATAATTAATGAGTTGTGACTTTGTGTGTAACTTGATATTATTGCTTCATTATGTGATCATTATTGGACGATAGTTGTGTCCCATTGATAATTATTTTAACACAGTTTTCTGCTTGCAGTTTGCGGCTGAAATTGTTGCTGGTACTTTACTTATCTATGACGTGGCTGCTACATGTGTGGGATCAACCAGAGGTGCAACTCAAGGTAAATAAGGTTCTTTTATTTGTATCCATTTTTTTACAGTCATGTGTATTATGTTGTTCTTTTGTCGACAACTCAAGGAGACCAAGGTTTGTTGTTGCAGTTTTCTTATTTTGTTGCAGCTAATATGCACTTTTCTCTAAGTCTGGGTATAACCGTGGTTTTAAGGACTATTGGACCAAACTATTAAGGGGTTATAAACTGTTGTTGATCCCACGCCTACTTGATCGATTTTTACGTTGTAAAGTGTTTGTATACCTTGGTAGAATCCAAAATAATAAAGATTGGGCTTTTGTATGTATACCAAAGATGTATGGCGGAATCTACACTTTGATACTCTAGAGAGTTTATATATGGTACATAATTGACCAAACAAACAATGAAACACTAAATACACTGCTTCAATATTATTAGATAAAAAGTATCTTGAAGTACTGGGGTTACAAACCTTGAAGCTATTACAAATTTTCTCTCTAAGTATTTCTATCACTTGAAAAGTATCTCTAAAAGTTATGTTTTATACTACACTTAGGATCTCCTTTTATAGAACACAAGGAGTCCTTTACAAAGATAACAGCCTATCTTTTAGGATCAGTTACAATTTCAAATATAAACATCCGAAATAATCTCCATGCATCCTTATCTTCAGTTCAGCATCTTTGACCAATCAGCAGAAGTACTACTCTTTTTTTACTAGCAGTATTAATTAATACTGGCAGTACTAACTTTGTACTGACAGTACTAACTCCATTAGTACTGTTGGCAGTATTAAGTCTTGTGAAGAATAATCCTAACAATCCTCCCACTAAAACTTGTGATTGTGCTTCAAATCATCAAGTTTTCTTCTGAATAAAATTTTCTAGTCTTCATTTCTGTGCTGTTGATTCTTTCAAACATTTCTTTTACTTCTGCATTTGAGATCTTATAAACCTTAGAAGTTCAATCGCCTGTGAACTCTCATGATCAACCTCTAATTTCTTCTTTAGCATCTTGGAAATCATCTCTTGGCTTAAAGGATATTTCTTCTCTGTCAACATATGAATTGCTAACCCATTCTCCATCAACAAAATGTGTATACCACTAAAATCATATAATCTCCCAGCTTATAGATGTATTCATGTTGATCTTTCCAAATCTCATCATCTTTATCAGGTTCAAACAAAGTGTGTAAATCTCCCCAAAGCATCAGATCAAATCCTTCTGGTCTTGAAGTACTATATCTTTCCTTGACTAATCTGTATAATTATTTCTTCATCCAATCTATCAATGTCTTCAAGCTTTCACTCTGTATTCTCTTAATTCTTTGAACACCATCTCCCCTGAATACTGATAATACATGAAATGAACAGTCTCTGTCAAAACATAGTTTCAATCCATAATTGGAACTTTGTAGATATAGATTCACCTCTATAGGAAACCTACTTCTCTTGGTATGATGTCTCTAAGGTCCTTTTTGAGTTCTCCCATCTCTCAGCATCTTCCTCCATCTTTTGGTCTCTTCTCTTGTCTTTTTTAGGAATCGACTTCTTTCTCTTTGCTCCTGTTTCTTTAGCGGGGACACTTCTTCTTCCATTCTTATCAGCATACTTCATCTTTTAGAGATTCTCAGGAGACTTTTGTTTTTCACTTCCATGCTCTGCATCTATAGGCTCAATATTTTGTTTATATCTAAAATCTTTTCAAAGTTTGGCTTAAGTCAAGGAGACTTCATCTTTTCACTTCCATGCCCTATAGGCTCAATGTGTTGGTTAAAATCCTAAACCTTTTCAAATATTGGCCTAATCTCATTATAAGACATTCCCTTGAAATCACTAATCTTGTAGTTTCCTTGATTCTTCAAGTATTTAATCAAATTTCTCCTTGCTTGGGCAACTGTCTTTGGTTTCATCTTTAGAGCATGATACCTTATGACTGTCTAGCAATTTCTTCATCCCTTGCAATCTGTGCCCTTTGTTCTTCATTCATTTGTTCTTGCAGTCTGATGGCTTCAGCAAAACTTAATCTTTCTTGTTCAATCTCTTTCTTAGACTTCTTCTTGGGCTCAGACTCTGTCATTATTGTTTTTCCCTTGTCTTTTCCTCTTCACTCCTTCTTCTGTAAGTAACAGTTCTTCCAGCAGTACTTATATTTTCCTCAGCAGTACTAATCACTGGAACTTCACTAGCAGTACCTTTTGTTGCTCCAGCAGTACTAACTTCAGAATTTCCTTTCTTACTGCTTCCTTGATCTTGAATGACTTCAGTGGGAGTTACTTCTTGACTAATATGTTCAGTTTTAGTGCTTGCCTTCCCTTGAACCTCTGCATCAGATTTCCTCCCCTGTTTGGAAGAATCATCTTCAACATCCTTATCATCTTCAGAAAGGACAACCCTTGCTCTTTTCCTTGATTTCCCAGTCTTGACTTGAAACTCTAACTTCTTTACCCTTAGAATGAGCTTAGTGACAGCAGCACTGTAAGTTAGCTTGGTCTTCTTCAGATCATCCTCTAGAATGCGAATTCTTTCCAAGAGTTTGGTAACCAAATTCGTCAATTCAATGAGTTTCAAACTACCCTTATCACTCCCATGTAAGTGAACAACATGGAGAGGTGAGTCATGGGGTGTAGGAATATGTTGTTCTGTTTCAGGTGATGGTTGTGTTAGTTGTATTGGAGATAGGAATGATACAACAGCAGTGGTATGATCAGGTGTGTGTTCAGTTGAAGGTTTAGGTGAGTGGGAAGGTGAAGGTTCAGATGAGGGTGAAGGTGAAGTGGAAGGTTCAGACACATTTAGCATAGTAGGGAATAAAGCAACTTCTTGGCCTGAATATCCCTTGGCCTCTTCATATTG
>BQNB010133183.1:0-18508 GCA_026074375.1 Tanacetum coccineum
CGAGCCCGATTCCCGATAATATTCTATTACAACGTTAACTTATTAAAGACCGAAGCTCCATCGTAGAGTGACCGAGCTTCTTTGTTCGACACAATAAATTGAGGCTAACAGTTTGTAATGGTGATGGAATACCCTAAAAGACCGACCATGTACTTAATTTTATGGAGTTATAAGGTGGTTAGGTATAGGTATTCAAATTTCATGATCCAGCCAGAACCGGAGGGATCTACCCAGGGATATCCACTAGTTAGTGTAGAAGTCCTTAGGTATGATTAAAAAGGAAAAAAAGTGAGAATCGGGAATAATGCCGACTGAGATGGAGCTAACACTGGAACAAACCCAACAAGGTGTTAGTTATGAAGTCTCGGTAAGCATTGAAGGGGTTGAAGAATGAAAAAGAAATGTAAGGATAAAGGGTGAAAAGAAAGAAGCCCTCCATACACTTAGGCAGAAACCGGGTCAATACATATGCTGTCAGAAACACTTAGGTGTTGTCTGACATTGAAGACAATCATGGACCCAGTGACGCTATGCACAAACCCCTCCCAGCCACTCAAAGTCGGAAAGACTTTGTTTCAAAACTCACGAAGATACACTCATTTCTATTGACTTTCTCACTCCGAGTTAGTTGATATTGAAAAGGTGGCACTCAGCTCCAGCCTCTGATCACTAAAATTAAAAGTGCACTATTGAGTCTAGAGCCAAAAGAGATCATCCATTAATCTCATTAGGACACTTGTCATAATTTAGCTTGTTATTTCACACAATGTGAATATCAAGTAATATCATTAAAGTCCTACGCAAGATCCTTGTGATTTTGCCAGAACGTCCGAGTGATACTTAGGTATTCACAATGAAGATGGAAATCCTGCTTGAGCCAACATCAAACAAGCTCATGGTAGGTGACTTGTGCAATTCTTATGAATCAAGCTTGTGACAACTGGAAAGAAACAATGGTGCGATTCTTTATGAATCAAACTTTTTCTAGGTTATGGATCAACGGTTAAAGAAGTTTGAATTGCTTAAAACTCTCGATGTGTCACAAAACCACTTTAGCAAGTGACACGTCGATTGATTTTCAAATCGATTTTCTATATCAATCGGTGAGATAGTAACTCACTGGTTCACTCTTATCGTGTTGTCTGCTTTGAGACGTTCCGATAATGAGAACATGCTGAGTACGATGAATCTAATACTTATGTGTTAGAAAGATTCAATACTACAGCTGGAAATCCTGTCAAGAAGATTCTTCTTAAATTGAATCTATCTGATCACAGGTCGATCCTCACGGATTTGAAGGTTACTCCAACCAAACCTGGGCGAATGACAAAGCCATATTCGTCCCCCCGCTTTATTGCTAACTGTTTTATGCAGGCTATTTAAAGATGGTGGTGGAGGTTCCTGATTCCAGCTGACTCACAAGATCCATAGCCACATGCTCATACCCGACCGACAAACATAAAGTCATCATGAAAGCTCAAGTACATGTTTCAAGACTTCCGCTACTCTGATACCACACATCTTTCTCAAAGTGTCAAAGTGTTAAAGTTAAAGAATTTCAAGAAAGATGCAACATTAAAGCTTTCCAAGTCAACAAATCAAGCATTCAAGAAGGATGAAAAGCATGTGGTTCAGAAAATCAACAAATCCACAAGATGGCAAAGATTTCAAGATGGCGTAAGAGATTGATGCTTGGTTGATGATCTCAGATGCTCAAGATACAGAAAATAAAAACACAATGTCAATACAAGTTCTAGGAATAAGCTCAATCCAGAAATCAATGATCATTACAACATACTCACAGGAGAATATAAAAGTACGAAGCTAATAAGACTACAGTTGACAAAGCATGTATGCTAGCTTAAAAGTTTTGTAAAATGGAGTGACGCTCCCTTAGGGGGAAATTGTTGATACACAAAAACTGTCGGTCACTTCCAAGATTGTTAATAGGTCTTTAGCTCTTAGATTGTACATGTTTAAGGTATAGAAGCTAATCCGCCCAAGGCCCATGGAAACCCATCATAAAGCCCATGTGCCGGCCATCATGTAACTATATAAGGCCCTCTCCTACCATAGAGATGGGTTGGTTATTTCATTTCCTTCCATATTTTTTCACATAGTAATAACATCATCTATTCCATTACTTTCTCTATCTAAACATCACAACCCACATCTCTCTCTTGTTCTTGGTTTAGATCATAAGATTACATGTTTCTTCAATAATATACTAGCAATACTAACTCTGCTAGCAGTACTAACTTCTTAAGCCTAGCAGTATTAACTTATTTCGACATATCCCAAACAACCCTAGTTCGCATATACTATTGTATACACAATTCTTATTGACCCCGCAAAACAATTTGTTAAGTATTATGATACGTGACATGAAAGTGTTTCCATTTCCAAACAAGTTATCAAACCCCTCGGTTAAATATTTTACGTGTGCATGACAATAATTAAACATGTCAATGTTTATACACAAGATCATCTTTGTTACGTGCCTTATGGCTTATTTTGGTTCCCACCACGACAATCTATATATGTTGTAATTGTAAGGACGTGGACATGGGTTGTATTGACTGCAGGCACGACCCATATTTATCTGTAACACAATAATTAACCGTGCCTTATGACACATGACACAAACATAGAACTTGAATATGAACGTAGACTAAGACACTTACAAGGGTCCTAGCTTCTTGAACGTGTGTGTATGCGAGCAATGTGGCGACCCACGTGTGTAAAACACGATCGATAACCAAACCTAAGTCTTACAAAAGCCTTTGTAAATACCCAACCATACTACGTGTAAACCTTTTTATAAACTTGTATGACAGACTAGAAATGATTTGTGGGTTCAAATGAGATCAAGGGAGGTGTTTGTTTGCGGTTTGAAGCTCGAACACAAGAAATAAATATGTGTGTAGTTGTTTGAGAGTGTTTAGGGTGTATGTGAGTTTTCAAGAGTGTAAAGTGGTAAGTATACATGAGTATTTATAGGCAAAAACATCTAGTTTACATATTCTATCCGGACCAAACCCAAACCAAACCGTGCCCTATCTACTAGTGGTTTTGTGGTTTTGGTTAATCACACATAGTTTTGTTAAAACCACAAGGTACTATTATTAATTACAAGATATATGTACAAGATATGCTTAGATACTTAAAATCTATATTTGTGAGAGGTCTTCTGTTTAAGCCGTTAACAAAGAAAAGAGAAGCCTAATGGTTTTAACCATTGTGTAGAATATTAGTGGGGGACATTTAGGACTAACATACTTAAATGGAGTTTGTACCGGTACTTAGGCAATATCATGGAATATTTCTTAAAGGTGATTTTGTGGTGTACATATGTATGTCGTGGGTTTTCATAGGGAAGGAAGGATCCAAAGTGATCTTTAACCCATGTGTATTAGCTAACTAGAGACATGTTGTACAAATCTTAATTAAACCATAGATGTACATGTACTTATTGTAAGATTTTAGGATTTTCTAGTTATATCTTGTCCCAAATTCGGCTCTAGTGGGTATTTAACACAAGAGATTTATTTAATTGAGTGTTAAGGTTTTAAAAGTGGTATTGGATTTGAGTCTAGGTAGTCCCCACCCATAGGAATTTCCTGGTATGTCTCAAATGTAATTTATATTGCGAAACGTAACCCTTTTACGTGACCAATAAATAAAATACGCAAAGTACATAATTATCTTCTTAATAATTATATATTACTTGGTTGATGTAAACCTTAATTTATTTGACGACCGTCTACATTAATTGATTTTTTTCTAGTCTACGCAATTAACTTAAAAGCAATTATTAAAAGTAAAGGCGTATCAGACTAAAATAAATAGTGACGGGTAATAAATGTCATACAATGACAAGAAAATGAGAAATGTTACAGTCTCCACCCGTTAAAAGAGCTTTTGTCCCTCAAGCTTAAGACCTTGTAGTAGATGACGAAGCCCAGTTTGTGAAGAGATGTGGGTATTTCTTTTTGAACGAATCCTCACGTTCCCAGGTGAACTCAGGGCCCCACCTAGAGTTCCAGGGAACCTTAACCATTGGTATCCACCTTTGCTTCAATCGTTTGATCTCCCATTCCATAATTTCAACGGGATCTTCCACAAATTGGAGCTTATCGTAAACATGAATTCCTTCTAACGGCATGACTAATGGTTCGTTGGAGAACATTTCTTCAAGATTAACACATGGAAAGTATGGTGAAACTCTTCTCAACTCTTGAGAAGTTCCAGCCTATAAGGCAACTTTCCAAACTTTTTGCTACGACCCTGAAAGGTCCGTCATAGCTCGATTCAACTTGCCCCGCTTACCAAACTGTATGACCCCTTTCCAAGGAGAGACCTTAAGCATAACTCTGCCTCAACCTCGAACTCCATTGGCTTTCATTTCCGATCTACATAGCTCTTTTGTCGATCCTGAGCAGCTTGCATCCTTTGCTTGATCAGGACGATCTTTTCCGTTGTTTCTTGGATTAATTCTGGACTCAGTCCCAGTTGGCGTCCCCAACCTCAGCCCAGGCACACCAGTGATCGACATTGACCCATACAGTGCATCAAAGGGCGGATGCCTGTTATGCTAGGCGTGATAACTGTTCTCTATGAAAACACGGCAATGGCAAATGTTTAAACCTAGCCCTTGCCAAATTTGATCACGCAAGCACGTAGCATTCCTTACGAGAGTTTAATGTTTCTCGCACTGGCCGTCCAGTTTCTGATGATACGCAGAGCTCATTACTAATATCTGTGCCCAAAGCTTTCTGAAATGATCTCCAGAAATTTAAAGTAAATCTTCCATCACGATCACAAATAATTGAGGCAGGTATCCCGTGTCTTGCTACTATCCTATTCAAGTACAACCTTGCCAACTTGTCTAATGGATCATTCCTCCCTTATTGGCAAAAGAGAGCAGATTTTTGTAAGTTCGAAATTCCACAATCACCCAGATTGGTGTCAAGAAACTTGCGACGATTAGGAAGTTGGTGATAAAATATTAGATAATTTAAAAAAAAGTAAAGTTCATAAATAACTAAAAAATTGAAATTAATAAATATATTATCAATATATGATATGATGTAAAAATAACTTGAATAGGAATAATAAAAATATTAATTATAAAATATAATATAAAAATATATTAAATATAAAAAATGAATTAAATAATAATATTATTAATAAAGCAAACTATAAATACAGTAACATGCAACCAGCGCCACCCCCTACGCCCCCAACACCACCCAGAGAAAAAATCCCACAACCACACTTACACGCCGTATGAACTCGCCTATCCCGCATGCCCTGTTGATTATCGCCTAGCCCCTCACACATGTCAGGCATATTCTAACTATGTGGCGAGTCTGCCTTCATCTTGGGGCCACCAAAATAGCCTTTTCATACTTGCTAATACATCTTTAACCGAACCGGGATGATAGAAACATTCGCCTATGTGTGCTTCGTAGCATAATACCATAGGATCATCATTCTCCAAGCAAGGTAACCAACTCCTGACGAGTAAACATATTGTTCATCGCACGTGGTTCTAATCTTCCTTGTATATCCCTTCGGGAAAAACCCTGCCTTACGTCTTCATTCACAGGTATCTCTCACTAGGGGGGTTCTGGGATTCGATCTGAAGCTTCCATATAGTATTCGTTTGGGAAGATCCAAGCCAATTGTCATAACTAAGGCTCGAACCCGCAATGGCTCAATCCGTTCCTTACGGCTCAACGCATCGGCCACTACGTTTGCCTTCCCTGGATGATAACGAATGTCGCAATCGTAATCACTTAGCAATTCTAGCCAACGGCGCTGCCTCATGTTAAGCTCCTTCTGATCGAGAATGTGTTGTAGGCTTTTATGGTCGGTGAACACGGTGCATCTGGTTCCGTAAAGATAGTGTCTCCATATCTTTAGAGCAAACACTACCGATCCAAGTTCTAAATCATGGGTGGTGTAGTTCTTTTCGTGAACTTTTAGTTGTCGAGAAGCATAGGCAATCACCTTCTCTCTCTGCATCAATACAGCGCCTAAACCCTTGTGGGACGCATCACAGTAGACCACAAAGTCTTCGCTCCCTTCAGGTAAAGCCAGAATTGGTGCACTACACAACTTCTGCTTTATTAACTAAAAAGCATTCTCTTCCTTTTCACCCCAGTCGAACTTGATTCCTTTCTGAGTAAGTTTCATCATTGACTTAGCAATCTTTGAAAATCCTTCGATGAACCTTCGATAGTAACCAGCAAGACCTAAAAATTAGCGGATCTCCGTTGGTGTCTTGGGAGACGCCCAATCTTTGATAGACTCTATCTTGGCTGGATCCACATGTATGCCTCTACTATCAATGACATGTCCGAGAAATTGTACCTTCGGAATCCAAAATTCACATTTTGAAAACTTTGCATACAACTTCTCTTTCTTAAGCAATTCCAAAATTGCCTTAAGATGTTCTTCATGCTCTTTCTCGTCTTTTGAATAAATAAGTATGTCATCGATGAAGACAATTACGAACTTATCCAAGTAAGGCTTGCACACTCGGTTCATGAGGTCCATGAATACCGCAGGTGCGTTTGTCAGTCCGAATGGCATAACCTGGAACTCGTAATGGCCATACCGAGTTCGAAATGCCGTCTTTGGAATGTCTTGCTCTCGTACTCTAAGCTGGTGATATCCTGATCTCAGATCTATCTTCGAATAAATACTGGATCCTTGAAGTTGATCAAACAAATCGTCGATCCTCGGGAGTGGATAACGATTCTTCACTGTCAGTTTATTTAACTCACGGTAGTCGATGCACATCCTGAACGACCCATCCTTCTTTTTGACAAATAAGACCGGGGCTCCCCAAGGTGAGGAACTAGGCCTTATGATTCCTTTGTCAGAAAGCTCTTGTAATTATTCCGATAATTCCTTCATTTCGGATGGAGCCAATTGATACGGTGCTCGAGCTACGGGTGCGGCTCCTGGAATTAAGTCAATTTGGAATTCCACTGGTCGAGCCGGAGGAAGACCTGGCAAGTCTTCGGGAAATACTTTAGGAAAATCTCGAACAATTGGTACGTCCTTTGTTTTTTTTTCCTTCCGACTTGTCCTCCTCTTTCTTGGCGGATATCTGTGCCAAAAAGACCTGGCATCATTTTGCCATGTACTCTTGAGCTTTTGAACATGAGATAACTGTCAACCGGGATTCTCTCTCGTTGCTACTTTCGTTTCTGCAGAAAGTCAAAGTTTCATTCCTGTAGGGAACTTGAACGAGTTTCTCATCGCACACTATCACAGCGTGACATCTTATTAACCAATCCATACCGATAATGACATCGAAACTACCCAATTCTACTGGCATTAGATCTATGCTGAACGGATGGTCTAAGAAATTTAATATTGGTGATTGTGATATGCTGTGTATGTTGTCGTTGTGGGTCTAAGAAATTTAAAGTGCAACTCCGTTCAATTAGTGCTATCTGACTTAATTTCCATAAGCTAATTCGACATCATAACAATTTTCTAATGGAGTTGGGGCGATGTTAATCAAGGAACTAAATGCAGTGGATATAAAGCTTCTATCGGCACCAGTGTCGAATAAGATAGATGCATAGTGGTTATTTAAGAGAAGTACCTGTTGACGACCATTGGCATCAAGGGTTTTCCCGATGCATTTTCCTCTCTTTTCTGCGTTCACTAAACTGCATATACCCAAGACTTGTGCATTCCCATTTCCTCCATCCTTATTCTTCAACTTAGGATAATCTCTCTTGAAATGCCCTGGTGCTCCACATTCAAAACAACCCATTCCATTGGGAGCTGCCCCATTGCCCTTCTGAGTATTAGCAACATTTGTATTACCAGTACTCCTGCAATCGACGAGGAAAGGCCCTACTTTGTTGCACTTGTGGCATTTCTGGGTGCACGAGCCATTGTTGTGAAATGGCACTTGGTGCACTTGGGCAAAGATACCCATAAGGCTTCCTTTCGCTGTGTCCCTATTGTAGACCTTGGCGACATTCTGCCTCTTGAAGGGTTGTTGCTGGTGGCTATGGTTGTTTCTGGATGAATCATCAGCCTTCCTTTGTTCGTCAAATTGCCTTTCTGCGTAGGTGCGGAGTTTTGATCCATCAAGTCGTTGCCAACACAATAGTTCTCATCCAAACGTTTGGGTCTGGCGATTTGACGTTCCCAGTCATATGTTGTCAGGAAGTCCATATGAAATGTACTTGTCAACCTTCTCGGTTTCGTTGGCATCAAACTTGGTACATGATCAGGGTTAGCTTTTGGAAACATCAGTGTCTTTGCTGCGAACACGATTCCCCTTGACCTATAGGTTCGCCCAGCCTCGATTTCAATATTCTTTGATTTCACCTGTGAACAAATACTTGTCCGTCATCTTTTTCTTGATTACTTCCCAAGTATTGCATATGCCTCAGGACTAAGGTTCTTATTGACAATTCACCAGTCAAAAGCAGACCTAACAGAGTGCAGGTGGCAAATTTACTTGATTTTCAATAGCACAACCAATGATATTGAAAACTGACTCATCTTCTCAATCTACCGAGTATCTCACCCGACCACACCCTTCTAGTCCCCTTGATGTTCAAAGGGTTGACCACTTCATGAAAGTCAGCGTTTAAAACAAAGGAGGTCGCGGCAGTTTGCATGTTCCTTCGGTTATCCTCGTGTGAACTGTGGCTTCCATCTCCATTGGTGGAGTTTTACAAAAGAGCTTGGTCAATCATTGCTTGGATGGATTCTGGAGTCATGTTGTTTGGGTTGGTATTGTTAACAGGGGTATTCGTGTCATCCTTCCTCGGAAGTAGGGTCAGATTGCTAGTCTCACAAACAGACCACAAAACTAAGCGCTCTCTCTCTCTCTCTGACGCAATCACAAAACATGCCTACTACAGATCAGAAGAATATCACTACTCCAAGAGAGTTATATATATGCCACTGAACAATCCATTCTCTTCATAAACTTTGCACCCTTTTACATCGAATTAGTTGTCGGGATTACACAAAATACAATACAAAAGATCTAATGCTATGCTAGCGGGGAAACCCCTAATACTTAACATGCCTGTACAATGACCTAGCAAGATAAAATAACCCCATTACTCGTCCACTAGGATTAGATTTGTCAGCACTAACAACAACGACGATCCCTTTTGGGTGAGTCTACTCGAATTCTAGCCTTTGAGTCTCACGGCCCGATGTAACGTAGGGGCTGCTGTTCCATCAGAGGAGGTACACGCCGTCCTACCCGCCGTACTCAGTTCTTGCACATCGCGTTTAAATATCCGTCGCGGGGCGGGTAATTAATTTTACTATCCATCGCTGAACCGTACTAGGCGGGTAACCGGACTAGCGGGTACCCGAAGTGAGCGGTTACCTGCGGTTTGGGTCACGTTTAACCGTTTTTGACGTTTAATAGAGTTTAACCGTATAAAAAATAACATAGTCTAGAACATAAAATGTATTTCTAGTAAAATTAAATGACGTTGAATTTAAAAGTCATATAAAACTTTAAGTATTTCAATTACTTTATTGCATTTCCAATATTCATATATAACGTATTAACAAAAAATATTACTCGACGTTATAGATTACGATCACATTTCACACATAGATTTTTATAAATGTTTACTTTACGAGCGAAAAAGTCGTTATACAATAAAAGTATTGTAATAATCGGTTAATACTTGTACAATTATTTGAATATTAGTTAGAAAATAATCATGTATAATATGCACGGTTCGGTTCGGTTAACCGCTGATATCTAAAAGTAAAAACCGAAATCGAACCATTATAAGCGGGTTTTTTCGGTTTTGGTTTTTTTCGATTTCGGTTTCTTCAGTTTTGGGTTTTTTCGGTTTCGAATTGAGCGGTTCGGCTCGGTTCGTCGGTTTCACTGTTTTTTTGAATACCCCTACTGTCTAGCTCTCCTCTGCTGCTCTCGCAGTGCTAACAACTCAGCCTGCATGTCACTCATCTCTTGCCTCATGTCTCTAATGACTCAGAGAGTCTCTACCATCTGTGCCTGACGCCTACGGTCAGTCTCTCGAAGCGCTGCTAACTCAGCCTGCTTGGCTCTGAAAGCGAGTCTATGTTACTTAGATGTTGTGTCTGAATAAGAGTACCCTTGAGCTGTAGCTGTGTCTGTGGCTGTGCTGGAGATGGGTCTCTTGTGCATACACATGATAACGATGGGTCTGAGCTCTGAGAGTCGCTGACTCAATCCTTCGAGATGAGCCAAAGGCCTCTCGGGAAGCATAGGCCTCCTCTGCCACATCCATATTGTCTCCTAGAGAGTTCTATCCCCCATAAGTAGATCGACCCGATGTGAGTCCTACGACTCGCTGTGATATAGAGACCTACTATCTGAGCAATCTCTAGTAAAGCATAACATAGGTCCTTGTGTATCATGCTCATGGAGCTCAGCAACCTCTGTGACCCTAGTATTGACCTCTCCTATAATTATAGGTGCTATCTCTGGAACTGCCTCTGCCGGGAATATACCCCAGTATCCCCTAATACGCAGTACTCTCTACTATCTACTGAGTCTAATCCCATGTCGCCTCTCTTCAGCATCTACTGTGCTGAAAAATCCATAATCTATCCCCCGACCTCTGGTAGGTCCAGCAGTAGAACTCTCCTCGACCTCGTATATGGAGCCTAGGGTGGACAAATACAACCTCTTGCAGGGAGGATGCTCAGACTCGGGAATATCATCCTTACGGTCAATAGGTGGTGGTATGCATAGAGATGGTGGTAGTGGTGGTAGTGGAAGTGATGGTAATGCGGCAGTAACTACATCAATAAGGGCTTGAGTGGATGCTATCCTGAGTGTATGGATTTGGGTTGGACACCCAGATGATGGTAGTAAGGGTGATGAATGTGCAGGCGGTGGTGATGAATGTGCAGAGGGTGGTGATAGTGAGATGGGTGGTGATGGTGATGGAGTAGTCATGGCCAGAAGTCTCTCAACCTCTGCCTCTGGTGGAAGGGATATGGAAGTCTGAGGCCGGATCGACAGAAGAGTTACGCCGATCTGAAGCGTAAACCAATGGAATTCCAAGTCGGGGATAAAGTTATGCTTAAAGTTTCGCCTTGGAAAGCGGTCGTACGATTTGGCAAACGGGGGAAGTTAAACCCTAGGTACGTTGGACCTTTCAAGGTGTTAGAAAAGGTTGGAAAGGTTGCTTACAAGCTCGATCTTCCAGAAGAGTTCATATGTAAACTTGTTAAGTTAGGGTTTCTTTAATAAGTTTTGATTAAAAGTGAGATTAAGACCTTGTTAACTTGGACAAATGGACAAACAATGGACCTATGGACACTAATATATGTATGACATATGATATAAAGGATTGTGTAAGACTTGTGGTAATTTAATTAGTTGAAAAGTATATAAAATAAAAGTGTATACTTAAATATATAAAAGCTATGCAAAGGGCTGTTTGGATTCGAATTTCATACAGTGGTTTTTACAATTTATAAAGATAATACACCTCATGAAAATTCTAAAAATATAAGAAACTCAAAAAACAGATTAATAACGAAAAAGATACGCTAATTACGAGTTATACATTAATTAAACGGGTTTATAAAATAACTTTTATAAAAATTATACAAAACAGAAAGTTTGGTATTTTTAACGGAATTATAATTATTTTAGGATTTCAAAACAATAGAAACATGTAAATTTTTCTGAATTTAAAAACGAAAGAAGTTATGAATCTAGCACGTTTATTATCTTAAATGTATAAAAATACTTTTAATTAAAATATTTTTAAAAAGTTTTACTGTTCATGATAGAAAACATTTATTTTTGTAAACTCGTAAATAGATAGACGCTTATCAATTACGAGACGTGCTCGAAAGAATTGCTAAAAACAGAGCTATAACGAATAAAATACGACGTTTACGGTTTTACGATAACTAAAACTATAAAAATAACTTTATAACTGGTGTGAATAGTAAAAAGTACTCTTCATCAGGGGTGAAAATGTCAAATATTGATAACTCGACTTAATACTAAAACATGGAAACGCGAGAAACGGACTTGAAACGCGAAAGTCCGCCAAGAAAGGCCTTTTGAACGCATAAGTTACGACAGTTTTTTCTTCGAACGAAAATTATAAACGTTTTAACTTATTAAAACACAATTTTACCAAAACATTAGATGGTGATTTAGCAATATAGAATGATATTGGTAATAGTTTACACATGTGAGGAGTATTATACGACCTTAAATTAAATAGGTTGCATCTGACGATTTGTGTGACGCATTATCTGTGATATACTTAACGTATACTCACTCAAGGTGAGTTCATAGCCCCACGTTTTACATGCTTTTGTTTTATAAGTTTTTGGAGTGAGAAACATGCAATGTTTTACAACTGGACACAAGTGGATACTTTTATATTATGATTACGTGTTGCCTAAGTAGCGATAACCTAATCTGAGCCCATTATCATGAACTATCAATTACTGGACTTGTGAAGTGTGAGTGTTTTGAAGAGTATATTATTAGGATTGTCATCCTGTTAGGGTGATTTAGCTATCCATAGGCAAACAACGTATATACCAACTGTCGAAACATTAGGCATGTTGAGGGTTTAGAACTTCATCACGGGTAATGTAGGCACATTTTATATGGTATTCTTTTATGTCGGGCTTTAGTTGTTAATGAGCTTGGGGCAACGTAATGTACATTTATATGATGTCTGCATCTGTTGCATAATCATACACTTGGGAAATCTTTTTGTTGGTCCTAGAAGATTGATTTATCAAACCGTGAATTCACCAACATTATTGATTGATCGTTTTAAGCTATGTTTTTCAGGAGATCAGTAAGCATAAGGTGCCAAGGATACATTGGTGATTTTGTTTTGGATGTCATGCTAAAGATATGGTTGCATTATGTTTTGGGAAACTCTTGTGTTGTGAACCAGTATCTTTGTAATAATAACAATGATCAAGTTAAAGCTTCAGTCTATTTGTATCAAACATTTGTTAAATCCAATGTATCAGTTTTAAAATGACTTTTTGGTTGTTCTATATATATCTTGTGTTATTGATCTATGAAGTAACACGCCCCGGACCCTTATTCCGCTGTGACCTAAATTTGGGGGTGTTACAGTTATGTTGTAAAATACTTTTAAAGAGTAGGTTAAATGACCATCATATTGTTATTGTCTAGGTAGAAAAGCCTATTGGCTTGAGGACGAGCAAATCCCAAGTGTAGGGATATTTGATGAGGTGTTATTTTATACACTATTTCGGGGTCATTTAACCCTTTAAATCATGCAAATATGCCCAGATTATGTTCTTCGTCATTTATTTTCCCTGGTTTTTAGCACTTGGATGGCATTTAGAGGAAATACACATGACTTAGGCTCATTTGGAGAAGAAATGGACAAGATTAAGGACCTACACCAAATCTATGAAGAAGTATTGTTTACAGAGCGTAGAGACGACGTCACAGGCATAAAGTGACGTTGTCGTGATCTATCCAGTGACAAGCTTTTCGTCAGAGATATAGCGACAGCGTCAGGAAACTATGGCCGATCTTATAGAGGATCTAGATATCCATTGTAGCGCGGCATCAGGACTATAACATGATGTGTCGCAGCGATATCTCTGTATATACAAAACCGATTTTAGGGTTTTAAGTGTGTAACTTTGTATAACTTTAGGGAGACAAACCCTAATCTTTGTAGCAAATTTAAAGGACATTTTTAGGGCCTCAAAACACTATTGTAACTACCTGCTATCCATGTTTTAATCAAGTAAGAGTGTTACTCATTAATCATTCAATATGTCTATGTGTTGCGTGATTAAATTATGTTCTTGCTTTTTTAACATGTTTAGATAAAACCCTCATTTGTATTTGCTTTATGAATTGGATGAAAGTTGATTGTAGATCCTATTACTGTTGCTTCTTGTTGATGAATGTGTGTGTTAGGCTTATAGAAAAACAAGCTTTTGTCTTGTATCGCTGTAGTCACGTCTAGAGGAAACGCGATGTGCGTTGGAAAGGATACCATCAGGGGTAACAGTCTTCATATACTTACCATTATTATGGTTTATCCTTCTTAAGATATTTCACATGCATTTAATATACTCTTAGAGGCCTTGTAATAGTCTTCATACTACCTTACTTGTGCGTTGCCTTAACGAAATATTAAATAGACGGCGGGTTCTGTAAATTCGTTTATAAACTTGGAAATTATAGCTTACACAAATCATTCACAAGTGTGAAAGGCAAAGGATTAGGAGAGCAGTTGATATATAGTAAATGGCATTGATTAATTAAATACATTTAATCATCATAAAGTTATCTCTAGTAGATTATATATTAGTTTAATTAATAGTTAAACAAACCAACCTCTCAAACCATTAAGTTACCTACTTTCTATAAAATACAAAAACATAAAAATAGTCTTCTCTCAACCCCTAGAATTATGTTAGACCGTGATCAAGCCTTCCCAACCTATTCCCTTAGAGAACGATAACAACCCCCGAGTCTTGCCTATACTACTACTACAACGGTTAGGTACTCTGCCTAAGGAGTTATAAAACTTCGTGTAGAAATCCTACGATGACCGCATCAGAATACTTATCTCGAGGTGGCATATCATTCTTAAGACTTATGTGTTACTTCTTCCTAAGACCTAGACACGTAGAATTCTGTCATAATTAAATGCATCCGCATAAAGCATCCTATTTGCTTACTATAATCTATCTTAGGGGCTAAAGCAATGGTGATCTTGTTAAACCCTAGCTCATAGAGACTTTACCTAATTACTACTTAATCGTAATTTTTATACTAGTAGTCCACTGGCCAAGTCTTTACCAATTGATTAAGAACGCTCATTGATCCCAAGGGTCACCTGTCGGTCCAACTAAGCTCACTAATCTAAAGGCTAAGATAGGTCATTATTTGTGATCCTATTGGTCTAGATATATAAATCATTATTAGAGAGCCATCCGGGCATCTAGCTAACGTAGTCGGTATCACTATATCCAGTTGAATGATAGGTCGCATATAAAAGCACGTAAACGAGTATAAATTGATAAACATAAACAAGCAATCAACGATAAATTAAGCATTCGAGATAAACAAACCAAACATTCAAATCTTCATAATAATGGCTAATACCTAAGGGTATTAGCCCTTAAACGTCATAATCAATACAAAAGTAATAATCCAACCAAGGTAAACTAACCGAGTTAAATGAATAATACCAAAAATTGAACGATTACTAGAGTATAGGATATTATAAAGTGTTTCCTATGGAATTGATAGCTTTGCTTGACCTCTTCTGCTCTTCTTGTCTTCTGAAAATTGAATTTTATAGTTAAGGTATCAAAAATATGATCAAGCACACCGAAAACCCGTTTTTAGGTTTTCTATTTATAGGGTCTGGAATTTTGTCGATACGGCGTATCAAAAATCTTGGATATGGCGTATTGGGGGTTTCCTAGAGTAGGGACCACGTTTGATATCTTCCAGAATATTTTATTACTTTAAATTGAATTTGGCGTATAGACTCCTTCTGGATACAGCGTATTGATCTTTATTCCTTCGTGGTCTTTTGTGAAGTGTAGGCATAGATACGCCATATCTTCTTTGATGGATACGGCGTATAGGATGTCAAAGTTAGTTTCTTTAAATGTATTCATTTAAGCTCCAGAATGCGTGCCTTTTTGCTAATCTTCACCAAGTACTCCATAATTACTACAATTCTCAGATACAAATAATTAAGTAACAATTCTTGCAATAATTATACAAAATGGGTTGTTTACATTGGATAAATGATGCTATAAAAGTGACGTTATCTGATGTCATCAGTACCGAAGTTTAAGTGAGAGAGGCGACAGTGTCATAACCAAGATTTTATCTTTGAAGCTTTGGAGAATAGACAGATTAGAGAGGACTTCATCATATCCGCCATTGAGATTGTATAAAGATTAGAACCACGATAACCCCGATAATAGATCAACACCTTCCAAGTTTCATACAAAACAAGTGTGTTTCCTAAAAGCTACTTCGAGATCCGAATCACAAAATTGCCTAACAGAGAATAGATTATGACCAAGTCCTTCAACGTAGTAGACACGTAAAATAAGAATATTCCCCATTTGAAGATCTTCATATCCTATAATAGCTGTAAAATAATCATTGCCGAATCGGACCGTTCAATAAATTTGGAAACAAAGTTGATGATCTTATCACGGTGTCCAGTCATGTGTTTGGAACACCTGAAGTCTAAATACCAAAGAATAATTTCTATAATCTGCACAAAAAGAAAGAAGAAAAAACATATTTACAAAAGAGTGGAACCCCAACTTTTGATTGGGTTTTGGGTTGTTAGTGAACCTAAGTATCGTTTAGATAAGAGAACCTCCAGGTTGGACGATCCTCTCTAGACAAAATTCCCTCTAACCCAAAATCATTTATGCTGAATGGATGAAATTGTGAGTTGATTCTTGATCTATATAAGGATTTCCTGGCGTTTTCATATCTAAGACTTATTCAAGTACAAGGTTTATTAACTGGAACTGCTGTGGTTGTAGGAGTTTGCCTATTAGGTAAAATCTTAGTAGTAGTGTTTTGAGAAGGAGAAGAAGAACACATTGATTCTACCAAGGTAAATATTCTACTAGTAGGAACCCATTTTAAACCTACAATTTGAAATATCCTTCCAGTTGGTTTCTATTCACTTTTATCTTTTTGTTTTGCAGATTTAGCCACTTTATGTTTTTGCAATTTCTTAAGATATTGAGCAGCACAAGCATCATGATTTGCAGAAAACAAACATTCATTACAAGATAAACAAATAGTATCGGAATTCTTTAACAAAGCAACATTCTTAACATTCATATTACAATCTGAAACTTGATTGTTCTTATTAGCAATAGACTTAAACTTCCTATGATGGGTTTCTACTTTATCCTTCATGCTTCTACTTGATGGTTACGGGATCCTATCATTCTTTGTATTGCTCTTAGGCTTTGATCCGCTAGCATTAGTAGAGCTTACTCTTACTCTAGAAGGCAACATAGTGTTGTCAATTTTTTAAGTGTTTTGCTTAACTGCATGCTCTTTTGTGATTGTCTCAATTTTCTGTTTCGTTCTAGATGCATCTACGTAAGGAATATTGTTCTTTCTATGGCTTGTAGCTAGAGCCCACTTTTCATTTCCGCTTTGAGTGATAGGGCATGAGGCACTAACATACACTAATAGTTCTTGAATTCGCTTAGAAAACTTAGAGGCATGACCTATATGTTCATCTAAAGGTTTTAGCGCTCTAGCTTCTTCTAATAATTCATGTAGTGTTGCTACGTGCTCCTTGGTGACTTTTAGATAATCGCGATGCATAGCCCTATTGTTCTTAAAGTAAGCATTTATTGGTTCAGTCTCAATCTTAAGCAAACCTGGGGCAAGAACTTTTGTGCATTTTTCAATTATCTTGTTGGTAGTCAAGTGTGAAATGACTGATTTTGATAAATCATTTTTCTCAACTTTAGGAATAACCTTTGTTTTAGGATATGAAGTTACAGAATAAAGTTTAGTTCCTGAAGTTGAGGGTTTAGAAAGCTTAGTGTTCACACTTGTACCATTATGATTCATTTGAGATTTAGAAAACTTTCCTTTTAACTGTGCTCTTAACTTGTTATTTTCATAAATCTGATCATTAAGCTTTTGTTGCAAAGAGTCAGTTTGAAGATTCATTTTTGCCCGTGTCTGCTTGATTGAATCATACAGCTTCTTATATTCTAACTTAATGTGTTCTCTTTCCTTAACTAAGGAAGAAACCTGAAAAGCTAGTGACACGTTCTCATCCTCTATTTTTTGAATCCTAGAATCAACAACAGGTAATTCACACTGAGTCTTCTCTTTTGAGCTAAAAGATGTTTTAACTCATTAATTACGTGTAACTTGTCTTGTAATTGCACTTTTAGATCGTTTATCTCAACAGACTGATTATTGATTATTTTAACCAAAAGCTATTTATTTTTCGTGTTGGGGTCATTAAGAATCATTTGTTCTTTATGATTTTGAAAAGCAATATCAAGAGTAATGTTGTATTCCTCAAGTTTTGCAAAATGTCTTCTTAATTCACTTAAAGACTTGTTTGATTCTTGAAGATCTAAAAGCACAATGTTGAGACTTTTACACTTTCCATAATCATCAACTTCATTCAACGAACGCAAGTAAGTGCACATAATATCACTAGCGATATTTTCTTCTAAGAATCGATCGTTGTTGATTAAAAGTTATTTCTTTTCAATTTCAAAAGATTTCGTTGCCACAGAACATTGATCAACCTCGTCTTCTATTTGTTCAAAAATATCTTTAGATTTCTTTAACCTCTGTAATAAAGCCTTTTTCAAAATATTTGAAAGTTTCTTTTAGGCTTTCAGAAAATGGAATGACATCTTTTTTAAAAGCACCTTTTATATCTGATTGCTCTCAACTACCAATCTCATGAGGAGACAG
>BQNB010133184.1:4555-18508 GCA_026074375.1 Tanacetum coccineum
AGTGTTTGGTTTGACACCGAACAAACCGAAAAAGAAAATGGACCGAAACCGAATAGAACCGAACCAAAGATTTTAATTGGTGTATGGTCTGGTTTGAAACCGAACCGAAGTATTTAATTGGTGTTTGGTTTAATTATGGTTTGACAAAAATAAAACCAAACCAAACAAAAAAAAACCGAATATCTCTATACTAACCCCAATAACATATAGTCATAACTCTATATAACATACTTTTAGACAACCTAAAATTTTAACATATGTAATTAACAAGCAACTACATTATTAATCAGTATTGTATAAAATCTCCTAGGTAAAGAAAACCATAAATATTATGACATATTAACCAACATAACAAATAAAACCCACTTTATGATATTTACAAATCCACCTAACAGAATTATAAAAGTTGGGGTTTTTATACGAAACTAATCTTTTACTTAGTAAAGGAAAACGAAAAGTGAGGACTTTTGCATTTAAAAAAAAAGAATATTTCCTTATTAAGTATGATGCTTCAAATTTTTTATTATTTTTGAATATATGTTTAATTAAAAAGCTTAAATACTTCTAAAATTGGCATTATTTTGGTGGAGAAATCTGATAAAGAAAAAAAACACATAAAAATATATGTGTCAAATTTATAAAAACAAAAACTTGAAAAAAAGAGGAGGTAATTAATAAAACTTTAGTGGTTTAATTTTAAATAAAATGTATAGAGTTAAGTATAAATTTTATTATGACTTTAAAAAAGAAAACAAGTAACCCCTTAAACTTTCATAACTTATAAAACAGAAAAAATAAAAAGTTATAAATATATTTAAAAAACATAATATACAAGCCCCGTACGTGCACGGAGATTAAAACTAGCAATAACCTAAAAAGGGTTCATTAGTGACGATTGAGCTTCAAGTAAGTATACACAATCAATCAGATAAACTAGTTAACTGGCAAGCAAATTGTAAACAAGTAGTACTCGATTAAGTGAAGGCTATGTACAAAATTGTTTGATACACGTTATGGTGATACCCTATATTTACTTGCAATAATTGTATATGCTATTATCAAGTAATATCTGCCTATTATATAAAAAGAACTCCTTTTATTGCTGTAGCATCCTCAAATACTGCCACGTGGAGCCAACAGTTAGACACTGTTGAGTTCTTAACTCTTGAGGGCAAATTTTCACTGACCTTGTGTATTTTTAAACTCTCTTATAAAACCTCATTTCAATCTCTCTCATAAACTAAATCATCAAATACCAATTCCTCTCTCCTTTCTTCATCACCTCATCAACTAACTTCTAAATCCGGCCGGCAACAACGGTGATGCTCCGGCAAGTGTCTCCTTTTCTGTAAGTTAGTATTCTTGGAAGGTATATGTGTTTTTTTTTGTTTTCGCTATATAAACAACACTAACAGCCCAATCAATCATTTGCTAACTTTCTCCTGCCACTCATTCTTCTCTCTTTCCTACCAAAATTTGTTCACTTCTCCAACACTCATATTTATGCATCTACGGTAAGTCTGTGGTAAGTGTTAAACATCTATGCTTTGAAATGTGATATTTTAGCTTTTAATGGTATTTTTTTCTGATTGGCTTTGTTGGTGTCTTTCGTAGGTGGGGTGATGAAGACCATCTTCTAGAACGGAGTTGATGCTGATGATGGATGTTGAGCAACAAAATTTTCAAAAGTTTGTACACGTGGATGTTTTTGTGTGTTTATTGATTTTTGGTATAGATATTAGGGACTTTTTGTTCTTGCATGTTCAATTATATTAGTGTATGGATAACTTTAGTTTTAATGTGTTTACTTTGATCTTTGAAGTTTGCTAATTTTCTTTGTTTATGTACTGTAGTATTTGTAATAGTTGAAGGTCGTAGAATACGAAGATACAAGATGAATGAAGAAGGAGATGTACAAGATATGTGAAGAGTTAGGAACGGGAACAAGGAGAAGAGAGGAGTAATTGCCTTTTTAAATTGCTATTCTTTTTAATTCTGAGTATTCTTGAAACATATTGGTAAACCATATTGTGTTTCGAGCAACATTAAATTATATAATTTATCATCTGTATATGAACACTTTGAACAAAACTAAACCTCAAAAAGCAAACTTAATTTTCAAAATAATAGGAAACTTAATTGACTTACTTATTTTTTATTTAATAATTCTAGATTGTTAAAATATGGGTTAGTTTACCTACTTTATCGGTTGCGTGTGAGTTTTGCAGGCGCACAGTTAGATTGGGTATGGTGTATATACTAGGTGTCAACAAAAGTTGTTGAATGTCAATGTAAAAGTGACGGGCAATGGTTGAAAATAAGTACAAAACTGGTGGGTAAATTAGATAGTACTTGTGTAACTATTGTCACTAGACAATAACAATGTGAGATTCGTCGTTATTTTATGTTACTGAGTTTGGTGTATTACAATGTGAAATTTAGTAGTAAAAGCTAAAATGCAATTATTTGGGTCTCTTTAGGTGACGTGGAATATGTATCATTATATGTTAAACATTTTATGTTGAATTTCTTATTGGAACTCAGATCGGAAGAAACAAAAAGGCTGTGATGTGAATAGTTGGAAATGTGATGATATGATGAGAAGTGTTGAAAAATTAATGAATGAAGTGTGTACTTTTGGCAAAAGTTGAACATTGAATGAAGTGTTTGAGTACTATTGTGACACATGAACTAGATCATCTGAATTTAAATATTATATATAAAATCATATCATATAAACTATAATAGAAAATCACAAGTTCTCTCGGTGATGAATTGGGATTTCATTATATATATATATATATATATGGCTGTAATTGAACTGAACGTTCAGTGAACATTTCATGAACCGTTCGGTAAAAAGTTCGTTCATGTTTGTTTATTTATTAAATGAACGAACATAAACACTATTTTACGTTCGTTTAGTTAAATGAACGAACATGAACACAAGTCACGTTCGTTTGTTTATGTTCGTGAACGTCCGATTAGGCGTTTACTAATGTCCGGTTATGTTTATTTATATGTTTATGTTCGTATATCATATCTTTTAATTGTGTACTTTTTTATTTTTAAATAAAACAACACTTATAAAACATAATATTATGCATTACTTGATAATATTTTATGTTTTTTTCTACGTTCATTTATTTTCGATCGTTTATGTTCGTTTAAGGTTCGTTTAGTTCCTTAATAAACGAACATAAACGAACATGAGCAACTCAATTTCTTAATAAACGAACATGAACAAGATAATTCGTTCATGTTCGTTTATTTGTCCGGTTAAAATTAAATGAACGAATATGAATAAAGCTCCATTCGTCTGGTACGTTTAGAGCCCTAATTATATATACATATTAACATTATGGTCTTATGGGCAAGGTTTTGGCATATACGAATATGATAAAGTGTTTTGGAAGGATAAATTTTGTGAAAGTCAAGTTTGGGGTTTTGGGATTATTTTTTTGACGTTTTGTGTTTTAAAACTTTAACGTAAGTGACGTTTCAATGAGTATACCGTGAAACACATAAGTAAACGAAAAAAACCGTAGGCAAAACATATGTAGTTTGCTCATGTCGTTAACAAATTTAGTCATGTCGCAACCTGCACCTCTTATTAAGAAAACAAAAACCACACTCGCCTTTCATATACGTGTATCTCGCTTTCCATATTCATTTTTTCATATCCCTACTCGCTTGACTTTTTCTGACGACACCATTTCCCGACAAAGATAACCCCATCTTTCTATTCCTTACTTATTTTTTTATTTAATTTTGTGATGTGCTTAAAATTAGTTGTAGACACTCCCTTCTTTGCATCTACGTCCTTGAACCCTTTTCACTTGAGTAAGATAACTTGAAAACAACTATGTCATTAAGTGATATTATAAATTACTCTAAGAACTTTAAAAAACAAACATGAGCGATGGTGGGCCGTGCTTAGCACGGCCAAAAAGAGATCACTAGTGGAATTAACATATAACGATGGAATAAGAATTACCTCATGGAATCAAAATGACTTTTTCCTTTTCAAATCGAACAATGGAATTTAACGGGAAGACGAAGCGGTTTCTTCGTGTCCTGTTATTAAACTCTTCTTATCATAAAGCCGGTTAGGATTAAGGATTGCACTTTGAAACTATCGTGCTCATAACGTGTTGTGAAACAACGACCTAATAGCAACACATATAACCGATGCATAGAAGAAGAAAAAGTAGAGATAATCGAGATATGCATTTCATTAAGAGATTACATTACAATATATACAAATCCCTATATATAAACCTCTAATAATCAATGTATTAAATAAAACCATTATTAGGTCATATTGTTTGAAACGTTACAAAATGTGAATAGCCACATAATATATAGATATTTATAACAAGTTGTATATATTATTGTATATAAACACCATCACTATTTCAATAATAAATCAGTCAATTCAAACTCTATTAACGTGCGCACTATATTTTTCTTTCCTTGCCGAAATTGTGTATATCTTAGTCATGTGTAAATAGTGCCGCATTCTATTTGTTTTTCAAAACAAATACACATACGGGTTTTGCTAATATGTGCCCACTGGGCACATGATACTGTGCATTAAATCAACATATGTTTTTCTTTTATATCAAAAAATGCATTTAATAAACATTCATTATAACTAAAAATTACCTTAATTATATGCATTTTATGACTTAATTAACATGAACATTTCTTTTATATCCACTTTAACATGTGCCCAGTGGGCACATATTAGGAAAACCCTTGACGCAAACAAAACAAAACAATCAACTAAACAATTAGGGACCCATTATCTTTAACCAAATCCATCATCCAATCATAATTCATAATCAAATTGTTTTTTACAATACAATCAATTGATACAAACACATCTCATATTAGGTCGCATCAAGCCACAAACTAAGTGTAGAACTCACTTCAAAAAGCTAGCTCAAAGGAGGAGGGGACACCTAAACATTATAAGCCACCAAACAATCTCATACTTAGTCGATATGAGATCGTAATAATACCTCACGCTTTCAAGAGCCAGCGTCCTCATTGGTAACGCCTATGTTGGTCACGGCTGACACTCCTTTTTTTGGGTCCAAGTCACACTTGATACGCCAACACTCCGAACTTGTTGGTCACGGCTATGTTAGTCACGGTTGACATCTTTTTTTTTTTGGTCCAAGCCATCACTCCATAAGCTACCACCCCGAGTATTGAAATCTCGAAAGGAAAGGCTGGCTCTCATACCAATTAACCTAAATTCTTTGTCATCAACAAACTCATTAAGTAGGCCCATATCATTTATTCCTCCACCAACACACGCAACCAACACATCTGGTTTTCCACCCCATATTTCCAATGCATTTTTTCTTGTTTCTTTACCAGTTACTGCATGAAACTCCGTACCATCTTGGTGTTGAGGCTGCGGGTCATGATCTAGATAGCGAAAAACATGCAATAACTTTAACACTAGGTGAGGTTAGAGTGTTGCATAGGGTTATGAGCTATTTGTTGCAAGATAATGATGGTCAAAGCTTCACTCTATTAGTGCATATAGTTCATTCGGAAACAACCACACTAAAGGACACCACATCATACGCCATAAACAACCCGTTAATGTTAAGTTCTGTTGTGCACCCCCCCCCCCCCCCAACCAATCCCCCCTTAACCCCATGATGGTACACGAGTTCCAAGCAGTAATTGGTAAAGAAACAAGAAAACAAGCATTGGAAAAATGGGATGGAAAACCAGATGTGTTAGTTGCGTGTGTTGGTGGAGGATTAAATGCTATGGGCCTATTTTATGAGTTTGTTGATGACAAAGAAGTTAGGTAAATTGTTATCAGAGTCATCCCTACCTTTCGAGGTTCCAAACACTCGGAGTCCGGCTTATGAGTGATGGCTTGGACACGAAAAAGAAGGGTGCCAACGGTGAGCCAACATGCCGTGACCAACTCGGAATGGTTGGCATATGGAGTGGTGCTTGGAACAAAAGAGAGGAGCCAAGCGTGACCAACAACCGTGACCGAACAGTGCCCGCGTAGTCCGTAGAGAATATGATTGTTTCCAATCAATCAAGGAAAAGAAAGATACCGGCCTGCAAATAGTAAGACCAAAAACATGTAAGCAAACAAGCAATGGTAATGATAATCTCTCTATTCATGACGAGATTATTCTTCAAAGATGTCCATTATTCTTCAAAGCAATGGTTTTATCTTTAAACTAATTTCAAGAATCAAGATGCATTGAGCCATTGAAATTAAAATACTATGAAAGCCACTGTACGTGTCTGGGTGGACAGTGATAAAGATGTGTTTACAAACTCTTAAATGCAATTTGAAATCGCAAAATCACTTTTTGTGTTTTGACCATTTTGATTATACTACTCAGATATAAAATAAACAAAAAGAAGTTGTAAGTACAATTGTATTTTGTCAAACTTATTAACCAGTAATTATGACTCTTCTAATCGCTAAACACTTTCAAGATGCACATACAAACACCCAATTATTATTTTTCATTAGTCTAGGATGCTTAAAGCATGACAAGTATCTTAAAAGGCTTGACGGTGTATGAATCAGATGTAATTTTATCAAAATTACTCATGATTAAAGATAAAACGGAACAAAAATACAAAACCTATTTTACTAAATTTTCTTACCTTTCTGTATGCAACTGCTTCCTATATTTGATATTTCCCTTATTTCTAGACTCAAATCAGATGGCTGTATATATATCTATATGCAACCGCCAATGAACCAGGGGAGTAGCCGGAGCTATTCCTTGTGAGGTGGAGAATGGTTGGTGCCAAAAGGCACCCGGAGTGAGGGTGTTCCCCAACTCACCTTTTTTGTAGAAATCTGTATGCAACCTGAAGCAATTCATGTCATTATAAATGATATTGTGGTGCAATATATTAATCTATGGACGATAAAGTCAATGCTTAAGGGTTGGCGGAGTTATAGTCGACTTTTGACTAGTCTTTAATCATTTGATTAAACTAATTATGACATCAAACAACTACCGAATCTAAAGATTAAACACTATTAATTTGAAGCAACTTGAACATTTTTTTTTTGAAAATCAAATATTTTTTTGCATTAAAATAGAATTTACATAGTGGTTGAAGGCAAATGTGAAAAAAGCTGCGCCGCGAGCCCTTTTTGAATTGCAAAACTTATTCTTTTAAAAACAAATTTATGGACCTCAGAGTCATAACATTACTATGCATGACTCGTTGAACTTTGTTGAGGAGCTCCACCGCCTCGGGTGCAAGGAAAAGTCATACAAAGGTAAAAGTTAGAATGAATACAGATACGAAAAAAATCAAGAATTGGATGGTTTTAATAAGTTTGTCATTGACACATGGAATTCTGCCCCTGTTGAAACTAATGCTATGAGGAACGTGATGCAAAAGTTTAAATTTCTTAAAGGTAAAATTCGTGAGTGGCTTAAAATCTATAAAAGCAAGAATGGAGGTTCTGGTATTCTTAAAGAAGAGCTTAACAGAATAGATGCTGATATTGATAAGGGCCTAGCTTCTGATATCATTATTAATAGAAGAATGGGGGTTATTAAATCCATTCAATACCTTGATAAAATTCATGTAATGGATTTGGCTCAAAAGGCTAAGGTTAAATGGGCGATTGAGGGGGATGAGAACTCTCGATATTTTCATGGGGTCTTGAATAAAAAAAGAAGTCAATCTAACATTCGAGGTATTATGGTTGATGGTAAGTGGCAAGATAATCCGAAAGTTATTAAATCTGAATTTTTTCTTCATTTTCGGAAAAGATTTGAAAAACCTTCTGCTAATCGAATTCTTATTGATATGAATTTTCCTAAGACTATTTCTATCGATCAGCAAACTGAATTAGAGGGTGCGGTGTCTAAAGAGGAAGTAAAGAAGGCGGTGTGGGATTGTGGTTCCGACAAATCTCCTGGACCGGATGGATTTTCGTTTGGCTTTTATAGAAAATTTTGGACATGTATTGAAAATGATGTGTTTGCGGCGGTTAATTATTTCTTTACCTTCGGTGACATTCCCAAGGGATGTAATGCTTGTTTCATAGCCTTAATCCCGAAAGTTCATGACGCTAATTTGGTTAAAGACTTTAGACCAATTAGTCTTATTGGAAGCATTTACAAAATCATTGCTAAGATCTTGGCCAATCGTCTTGTGGGAGTTTTGGGTGATATTGTTAATGAAGTTCAATCAGCTTTTATTTCAGATAGACAAATCTTAGATGGGCCATTCATTCTTAATGAGGTCATTCAATGGTGTAAGTCCAAGAAAAAGCAATCCTTAATCTTCAAGGTTGATTTCGAAAAGGCTTATGATTCGGTTCGTTGGGATTTCTTGGATGATGTTCTAAAAAAGTTTGGTTTTGGCAATAAGTGGTGCGATTGGATCCAAAAGTGTTTAAGATCTTCGAGGGGTTCCATCATCATAAACGGGAGTCCTACGGAAGAATTTCAATTCTTCAAAGGGCTTAAGCAAGGTGACCCTTTATCTCCGTTCCTTTTTATTTTAATTATGGAGAGCCTACATTTATCATTTCAAAGTGTTGTGGACGTCGGTTTATTCAAAGGAATTCATCTAAGTCCTTTGGTGAATCTTTCTCATATGTTCTATGCGGACGATGCGCCTTTGGTGTATTTTAGTTATTTGTTCTAGTCGGTCGTTCGGGTTTTGTGGGTATTTGTTGTTGTTTATATGTTAGTAGAGTGGGGATTGGGGGGTTTATTGATTCTTATTCGTGATTGGTTTAGGTTGATTTTTTGGATTATTTGATTTGTGGGTGTTAGTGTGTGGTTTGTATCATGGTGTGAATATTTAATAGTGTAGTTTTAGTTTGTTTAGAAGTTTATTAATTTTTAATTTTGTGGTGATTATGGGAAGGTATTAGGTAGTTTGGTGGTTGTGGTTTGAGAAGGTTAATTGGGTTTGTTTGAAAGGGATTGGGGTGGGTGAGGTAGTGGTATGTTTGTTTGTTTGAGAGGTGGGAGTTGTAATTTTGGATATGGGAGTGAGGGTTTGAAAGGGTTAGGAGAGGGGAGATGTTTAGTGAATGGGTATGGGGGTTGGTATGTAGATTTGTTATTTGAGGAGGGGTTGTTGTGGGGGGGAGGAATTTTGTTTTTGGGGAGGGTGGATTTTAAGGGGAGAGTTTATTAAGTGTGTTTGGAGTGGGGTGGATAATTTGTGAGGGTTTGGAGTTGTTTTGTTGGAGGGTGGTGGTGTGGGTTTGAGTGTTGTAGTGTAAGATTTGGGTGGTTGTTGATTTGGGTTTTTTGATTGTGGTTTGATGGGGTGTTGTTTGGATTGAGGTAGTTTAGGGTGTGGTTGGTGGAGTGAAAGGTTGATGGGATTTGGGTTGTGTGTTGTTTTTGGAATTTAGATGTTGGGAAATAAGGTTTGTGTGAAATGTTGGTGGGTTTTATATGGTGTTGTGGTTGGTGTAGGGTAAATGAAGTAGGGATGTGGTGTAAGAAGTTGGTGGAGTGTAGTGAGAGTGAGTGGGGGAGGTAGAGTGAGTGAGTTGGGTTGTATTAGAGAGTAGGTGATTTTTAGAGGGGTTGGGTTTTGGAAAGTGTTGTTGTGAGTAGGTTTTGATTTGGTATGATAAGAATGGAATTTGTGTAGATTAGTGTTGATGAGTTAAGGGTAATGTTGTTTTGGTTGAGACAGACATATAGGTTGTATTGTTGTTTTCAACAAATTGCGCCAAAATTTGTTCTTTGTTATCGAATTTCGCACTTAACTCCTCACTGAATGGAATCATCCGATGCCTCTTACGTCTTCATCTAAAGTTAAGATGATATCCAAGGTGTCTTTTTTGTGGTTGGTGGCTTTGTGTGTTCTTATCGAAACAAATCTTCTAAAACTCTATTCGAGGAGAAGAAACCTTTCATAGGTGATTATTTTTGATGATTGTTGTTTCCAACTTTTTATTGGGGTAATCTAGATGTTAAAGCTTCGTTCAGTTGGGATGATGGCTTAAAAACCATTCTTTGATTTCTCTGTAATTCTAGCCTTCATTGCAGTTTCTAAATAAAATCCCGTGGGCGTGCGGCGAGGGGACAATAAAAAGAGTTAACAAATTCTGAGTTGTGGGGAATTAATATTTGTAGGGGTGAGGGGGGGGGCGAGGGGGGGCGGAAGAGGAGGCGCGAGGAGCGAGGTGAGGGATGGAGTTGTGCGCGCTAGGTGGGGTTAGAGGAGCTCAAGATATCATCGATTAAGTTTCTAAGATGGTCTAATCATCTGGGTTAGCTTAGATAGCCGCCAAGGGTAACCTTGAGAAGGTTGTTACCACATGCGAAAGGTGGGTTCGAGTCTCACCATGAGGGTTTTCCTCCAGGAGAAAAAAAGAGTAGAGTTTATCCCCTAATGTAAAGGTTCGAGTCTTGCATACTACCAATGTATGTCCACTGTGTACTCCTAACAATGTTACTTCCGTTTAAAAAATAAATTTTTTCTATATGGTCTAACCATGTGGTCATTCCTTGCCTGAATGGCACATTGTAATAGAAACACACCATCAAAGACAAAGATTATTGATCTTTGCAGTCTATCTCACGAGCTTATTGTGCACAATGATTCCTACGAAAAAATGTAAACAATATCAAATCAACACCGGGATCTCCAAGTATCACCCAACCAACCACCCCTTGGTGATACAACCCCTTATGCAGTTAATCTAACCGTTGGAGTGTAGTATCGGTAAGTTCGGAGATTGATCGTTCTTTAAAGGAATAGTGAGGTAGGTTCGAAGTGTATGTCACCTAAATCTAAAGGTTGAGGGATGACTATTTTTGGTCTTATATATTTTTATGAAAGCAAGTAAACAATCGGTTTGATAAGGGTTTTGATTAATTTAATAACTACTCCTAATTAATAAAAAGACAATTAACTGCTACAAATTAAACAATCATAATAAAGGTGTATTTACTTAGATGAATCCCCCCTAATCTTGTATGTACATCGTGCTTAACTAGTTAGATAAATTATTGATGGCGGTTTATGACTAATATGGCTCGATTAAGCGTTCAAATCCCCTCGCCCTTCTACACCTATGGCCAATGTCTATGAGGTTGCTCAATGGGACATGAACAAAAGTATAAAGTATTAAGATTACCACTATCCTATATAATTCGACCTGTGTGACCTCAGGTTGCCAAGTATCACTCATTGGTCAAGAAGTTGCCCTTTTGACTAACTAACACACATTTACACACAAATTGAAAACTAACTTATCGATGCTTAGGTTTCTAAGTCACGTCTCTTAGAGGCCTTTAGGTTGCTAAATGACCAAGAATAAACTGATTACATGTTAAGGTTGCCTAATCATGCAATACTAGTTTATTACAAATCAATTAATCGACTATAGTATGTAAACGTATGATTCTTTGATCAAACATGCACAATAATCATCAACAATCACTAACTAACACAAATACACAACCAAACTTAGGGTTTACAACATTTGAGTAAATACAATAAAGATCAAGCCAAGCATAATCAAAGAAGAATAAGCAAGGACAAGATCTACACATGTAACTAAGGGTATAATCATGATATGAATTAAATAGACAAACCCGGAATTACAAGATGTTTAAGGTATGATTAAGCCTCTAATTTGCTGAAAAACACCCACTAAACGCCATCATCGGACTTGGGTTTTAGGGCTTACAAAAAACGAAGTTAGAGGTTATATTTATAGGTAAACCCTAAGGCCGGCTATTCCTAACGGCGTCACACCAAAAGGGTAGCGACATTAGCCTGTTTTTCCACAATTGTATATCTTCTCGTCCCGGTTGCGAGACCTATTGAATCAACTAGAAAAAAAGAAAAAACCGAGAAAAAAAAAAAAAAAAACCGAGTTCGTATGAAGAAGTTATGGACAAAACAATATCTGATACTTCGCGCATAAAAAATCAATTTTATGAGCACATTTGATGACGGCGTCTGGGATTTTCGTGAAGGTGTCACAATCTGTGACGGTGTTTAGGAGAATTTGTGATGTCACCTCCATAAACTAAAGCATCACAAAACATCTTTAAAACATCACTTTTTTGGGTAAAGGTTTTTACCGGTAAATTTGTTACACCAAAAAATAGTTAAGTACAAAGGTTGAGGGTGGGTCTCACATATCCGCCAGTTACATAGGCAAAACCACTTCCTTAAAGGAAGGAACACAAAGAGACTAGACTACAAAAGAAACAAAAAAAAAACTATTTCTTATAACGACCTCGAACTTTGATATCCAAATAATCGCATATATCTTGAATCTTGTCAAAGATATCCTGGCCTTCATACATATCATCACCGTATAGGTCATAGTTGTATCCCCTAATCCTATAAGATTCCTTCTATTGTTTCAATATACTATTAGTACCATAGCCAACATCCTTTGAAGGAGAAAATTAGCCATATCATTATCAACCGATGCAACTTCATCATCACTATCATAATCACCTAAAGAATCAACTCTTTTCAACGGTATACCCTCATCATCCACAAGGATAGACGTCCCATGAATAATAAGTCTTTCCACTTTATTAATTTTTTCAACAGTAGGGGTAGTACTAGTACTACTAGACTTCGCATTCCAGAATGAGAATCCACTAGAATTGGCCTTTTTATTGCTTAGGTTTGAAGTCCTACCAATTTTACCCATATTAACAACATTTTCAACCGAATTAAACACATTAAATGAGTTTGACTTACAAACCTCTTTTGTAGGCTCCGCATATTTCTTCTTATTACCACTAGTGCTGACATTGTTTTTTTAGAAACCTGTCTATACACTTGCTTAGTTGGTTGAAATCCCAATTTAGGACCAACCGGAACACCTCTAGGAGTTTGGCTAGGCTTTTTCATGTTCTTCACCACATCCGACACTTTATTCTTAGGACACTCATCCTGAACATGACCAAAAACCTTACAACACATACATCTGGGAGGTTTTCACTCATACTCTACACGAACATTACATGTATAGAACCCTTCCCCAACAAGTTTAGGCATAGCCACCACAATATTATCTTTTAGCTCCACATCAGCCCGAACCTCAATCAAAGCTCTAGCATAGCTTGATCTACCCTATGATTGAATGCACATGTGAGATGTATAAGAGTTCAACATCAAAGGAGTACCAATCTTAGTAGAATGAAACTCAAACCATCCTCACTAAATGCAGTCACAGGACACCATGGAGTTTAACCAGAACATTACCCACATCTTCTTTCAATAAGTTCACATCCAAATTTCACTTTTTCAAAATAAGTGGATTGTTGCGAATAAACCATGAACCAGTTTCAAGCATGGCATCCAAACCCTCCATAGAGCTAAACTGGAAGGATAATATCCCGGTTAACGAGTTAAGCATTGATTTAACCAGACTATATTTACCCCAAGTGTTCCTAACATAGTTAGCGACGACGGGGTATGTCGCACGTTTTACCAAAAAGAAACCATATGCTTTATTAGCTGTGCTTTCTTTCTGGTAACCTGACCCAAAAACCACGTCTAATTTGCCACTCGCAAATTGCGGTCCCATAAGAAAATTGCGGTCCCACTCATCTCAATCATAGCCTGCTCCCACTATACGGATACTCTAATTTGCCACTCGCAAATTGCGGTCCCATAAGAAAATTCTTGTTCACTATAACTGGACAGTCGCAAACACCTTACCATTGGAGAGTAGATATTCAAAGGTCTAAACACTCTAGTATACATAAAGCTTAATGTTTGTACAAACATAGAGTAACAATCTGTTTACAGAGCTCCCAATGGCACCTAAGCTCCCACTAGCTTTGACACTTCCCTTGGTTCTCGAACCTTTAGTAGTTACCAAACTCTCAACAATATTTAAAAGCACATCATGACTTACTAAATCAAACCTTAGAGGCTCCCTTGTTGACTTCTCCTGGAGTTTTGCTT